>CM062813.1:211476571-211682207 GCA_031772625.1 Pinus tabuliformis
AAAACTATGGCTTATGGTATCCTAGAGATACAGATCTCACTCTTCATGCCTTATACAGATGCAATTGGGCTGGAAGCGTGGATGACAAGAAGAGCACAAGTGTGGTGCATTCTTTATGGGTTCCAGATTAGTAATCTTGGTTCAGCAAGAAACAGAGTTCGATTGCTTTATCTACAGCTGAAGCGGAATATGTGGCTGTTGCATCTTGTTGCACTCAACTTATTTGGATGATGCAAACCTTGCAGGACTTTCAAATCACTTGTACACCACCTATCTCCATCTTATGTGATAATACAAGTGCAATCAGTATTTCAAAGAACCCAGTCATGCATTCAAAGACCAAGCACATACCGATCAAGTATCACTTTCTCCGGGAACAAGTGTTGGAACAAAAATGTCAAATTGGAGTATGTTCCTTCTAAGGAACAAGTTGCTGATATTCTCACCAAACCACTGCCCAGGGAGACATTTGAATACCTCAGACAAAAGCCAGGAGTAGTTGATGCATCATCTTGCTGTTAAAGCTTGTCTATTTTAGAGAATAATGGGTGTACGCGAGTTTCATGAGGAGGATCCACGTACATACGCCGGTTTGTGCAGATACAGTCGCGTATATGGAGGTTTGATGGATATCAGTAGGGACAGGCTCTGGTTGAAGATATTCTGATATGCGTCTGACTGAGACCATTCGGCACAGGTTCAGGGGGAGCAGATAATCTTCTAATAATACATTGTTGGCATTATCTTAGAAGCTTTTGGTTCTAGATCACAGTTGTTGTTGGTTTCAGGTGGAACAAAGGCAGAGGGAGAACAAAAGGAAATCTTGGTTGCTGATCTGAATGGTGATTGACAGATGCTGCTGCTATCAGTTATTGGTGACTTTCATAAGTCTTATTCTAGATATTTTGTCTCTATGTCATGTATCTCTTTTGTGGTATGTCTTTTATGGTGTCAAGGTCATGTAACGGCCTATTTTGGTTTACCCACTATGCCTGGGATGAACATGTAATGAACTTGGTTGTCATATGTAAATTTTTTATGTATCCCCACTTGGTTGGGTGGATGATCCCCACTTGGTTGGGTGATGGATGTATGTATTGAGTCTTTTGGTGATAGGAAGGTCTTTTATGATGTATAAGTCATGGTCCTTCTTGAAGAACATCTTTTGCAGATCTTGCCTACAGTCAGGGGGAGCATGGTCAGCACAGCAGGGCAAAATTTCCAGCATGTACTCAGGGGGAGCACAACCCTTTGCCCTTGATGACAAAGGGGGAGAATGACTTTGAAGATTTTGGGTTGCCATCAAGTCCAAAGGGGGAGATTGTTGGCATTATGGCATAGGTGTTGTCCTTGATGGCAACTCTCTTTGGTAATAGATCTCAGTTCAGGCTTTCAGAATGAAGGAAAAGACATATACACAGGTTCATCCAGACGAAGATGCGTATATACGTGGGTTAGACATTTCAAAGGCGTGTATGCGTATACACGCACTTTCATGCAAAGAAAAGCATGTATATGTTGGAGAACTTACCTTTGGTCCGTGGTAGTTAGTCCTTGGTATTTGAACCTATGGTTTTGGACCATCGTACCTCGTCAGAAGTGTTGATCCCAAGTATTGGGTCCGTGGTATTGGTTTATTACGGTTTTGGACCGTGGTATTGTGGAAGGCCTAAGACTATAAAAGAGGAAGGAGATCATTTGGCAAAGGATCATCTGAATTATGATTTAATATCTGATAAAGTGCTAGATCTGGAATACTGGTAATTAGGTTATGGTGCAGATCTGGATCTGAATGAAGGAGGAACCTTAGCGCAAAGAGAAGGATAAGTTCTATTGATGGGTCATAATCTTTAAGCTTGAATGATAGTATCTTTGTATGATTTTGATCTGCTATATGTGGCGCTTGCTTGATCTATAAGTCTGATAATCTAGGTTAATTAGTGTTAGAATATCTGAAAGAGCGAATTATCCTTTATAGATCTATACGCAGGTTCAATGAAGCAAAGGCGCGTATATACGCTGGTTCAGTGAAGGCAAATAGTGTATACGCAGGTTGTTCCATACGCATAAGTGTATGCACGCAGGTTTCAGGCTATTAAAGTAGCGTATATATTTTGAGTTGTGATCTTGCTGCTTCTATTTATTGCTGCAGTGTTTTGGGTTCAGTTTTGATGTGTGGTTACTGTTACTGTGATCTGGGTACAGTCGTCAGAGAAGTGTTTATTTTGATTCAGTTTTGATTGGTGAAGAGGTGATTGGTTGATGTAGAAATTCTTGATGTTTGATTGATGTTATATGTGGATCCAGTCTGAAAATTTATGAAACGTGGTCCCTGGAAGAAAGAGAAGGTTCTAGCCTTCTGTAGGCCAGCACCTACGTACTAGTATCTTGGCTAGTGCAAGAGCTAAGGGGGTTGTAGCTCCCTTCCAAGAGAAGCTGGAGAACGAGAGAGGGTTGTAGCTCTCTGCAGATTGTAGCCTACGTACTGGTAAAGGACTGCACCAATACATTGTAAAAAGAAGTTTCTAATTAAAAGAAGATAGAGACGAATTGCAGTAGGTGGTTTTCACCCACATTGGGTTTCCACCTTATATCTTGTGTGTGATTGGCTTCTGTTCTGTTTTACTGTTCCTACTTACTGGTTATTTGATTCTAAAACATAGATTAACAATCAACATCTGACAGATAAAGTAAATTATAAGTTTGCATTGTATAGGCGGTTTTCTTTCAACATAGTTGCGTATATACGCGGGTCTAATTAACTGAAATAGCGTATATTATCTGAATTTGAAAAAAGGGAATATTTGACTAAATAATACTGATTCACCCTCCCCCCTCTCAGTATTATTTCCAACAATGTCTTCCTCTGAACTGGCATGCATGAGTTATTTATGAGTCAATCTTCAGTTAACTGGTGTGGTACTGGTGATGCACTAGTGCACTACTTCACTACTAGACCTCTACTAGTTCGTCCAACAGTTAGAACTATTTTAACTGATTATAACTTAGTTAGACTGAGTTATCTAACTACAACTCAAAAGAACTCAACCTGGGACCCTAAAATTTAGGGATCACTCTACATGACTCTAGATATACTTCCAAATCGAATTCACTAAGCCAACTAAGTCAACTTAACTTAGTTAACTATTACAAATTGCTATGAGAATAGAATTACAATTTAATTCCCAATTTAATTCAAGGACAAAATAAATTAGAATTTCTAGATGTTATTTTTAACATTTCTTGTTGTTATTTTTAGCATCTTCTTCTTGCCCTAGGGGCAAATCATAAGGAAAACAAATTTCCCGGTCTGAGAAATGATCTTACTGCATTGATTCATAGTGATCAAATAAACGGCGGTAGGCAGTGCTACCTCGGGTACCATGTACAACTTATTGCCCAAAGTAATAATAACAGTTTGAAGCCTAGATTCATACACAACATGTCACTTCCACAAGTATGGTTGGCCTAATAAAACATCACAAACTTCAAGAGCAAGAAAATCACACAATGCCTCATCTGTGAAGGACCTGATGTTGTAGGGAAGGTGGCGTTGTTGGCTGATGTGCAGATATCACCCTTGAGGAAGCCACCCGATGGTGTATAACTGTAGGTGTGGTGTGGTCGGTAGGCCCAAATGCTTCACGACCTCTGCTAAAAAGGTGTTCTTTTGGCTGTCATTGTCGACAATGAACTGGAATAGAGAACCCTTCACCCACATCTGTGAGTGGAAGAGTCGCTCCCCCTCCTCTAGATCTTCGGGCTCATCCTTCTGGATATTGGTGGTGGAAATGGTGGCACTAGGCTCCACATCGATAATATGCTTCCCTTTGTCATTCCCCTTGTCGATTTCTGACTTAGAGTCAGAACATGCATCTGATTCAGAAGCCTTCAGCTCAGCCACCAGTGACTGCTTGGCTCGATACTCACTTGTGTTGTGAGTGGGGCTCTTATGGAACTCGCACCATTTTCCTATGTATTTCTTTGTCTTCGTTGTGTTTTTCTTTTCTTGCGGATTCAGCGGGTTGTCTTGGGTCTCCCTATCTTGGCTTTATCCTTTGTTATCTGGTTTGGGGGTGCCTTTACCTTGCTTCAGATTCGCAGATTGAAAATCTCACTTCTTTTCTTTAAATTTCTACTCGATCTTAACAGCGTATCAACAGGTGGTGCCAAGCGAGGAGATGTCTAGTAACTCCATCTTGTCTAGATGTACTTGTGTAGACAGTCACGGTACTTGAGTACCAAATTCCGCTTAGAATCCTTGATACCCAACTTCCTGCGAAGGGTAAGGAAAAAATTCATGAACTCTGGCACATCTTGGTCCCTTTCCTGTCGCAACATTGTCCACTGTATATATTTATCTTCATAGCTCTCGACAGGGTAATATTGTTCCTTGATGGCGTCTCGAAAAGAATTCCAAGTGGGTGCGGCTAAAAACAATGAGCATTCCCTCTCGTCCTTTTGTTCACAGTAGGTTTCCCACCAGTCCTTGACATGTGGGGCGGCTTTGAGGAGTTCAAAAGTAATATTTTCTCGATTGGAAAAGTCATGAACTGAAAAATATCTTTCCAACGGATTTAACCACCGATCTAGTACGTCTGCATCTATCTGTCCTTCAAATATGGGAATGTTAAAGTTAACTTGTACCTTACAAGGAGTGGCACTGCCAAAGCGACTGATGGATGAATATGTGTCACCTTTGGGTAGCCACCGAAGGATCTGGGAAAAGTTATCCATCATTGCATTCCTTTATCACTCGAGGGCTTCCTCAAGTTTTTTGAAATGATCTCCCGCCCCCTCATCTTTCTTTTCTTCTACCATGGGAGGTCGTCTGGGTTTGCAAGGCTAGTCTTGTAAAGGTTCAACCAGTTCGAGCCCTAACTCATTATACCTTGACCTCATTGGGGACATGCAAACAAAAATAGAGAAAGACCATACCACTTTGATACCATTGATTCGGACTTATGCAGGAACGTGACAAAATATAGATATACACATAAACGTAGAGATGCAGAAGAAATAAAACTTCATTTCATTAATATCAAAGAATCGAAATATGCTTACATACAAAAATGGAAATAAACTAGCTCGAGAAATGGTAGCTATTGTGAAGACAATCCCTTCTATGGACAAAAGTGATCTCACTAGTCCTATGAGAGGAACTAGCAACAAATCGGACAAACTAGTGTAGACTTTTCTAGTTTATGTTGAAAAATGCAAAGTGAGAGAGAGAAACCTACTTCACTCTGATGTTAAGCGCTCAACGTTTGATAATGATCTCGATCCCTTAGCTTCCAGGCTCACTCCTTGCTATTCCTTACATCCGAATATTTGTAAGGGAGATCAAAAGACAACAAGATATACAAGAGCATACATAGTATAATTCAAACATAAACTACATGACAAATCAAGGAGCATCATGCATCATGCTAAATGAATAAAGATTTATACACTTATGGAAAGTAAACACCAGATGTATTTAATAATGAATAAAAAATTGAAGCATACAATCATTGCCTTGATGTTGGAGACCTACTTTGTAGTGGATTTCCAAGGATCCACAAAAGGGGGAGGAAGGTCCAGATATTAAGGGGAAGATCCCTAAAGGTAGGATCAAGGACTCAAAATGGGAGAACTTGACCATATCTCTATCCAACAACATCCAACTCATTGTTCTCGAAGATTCTAGCAGGTGAAGCTTCTCCTCCACTTTAGGAAATACTGCCAGAAGAGGTTCAGTGCAAGTTTTCATATCAAAAGTCATGCTAGCAGCACTAGGTCGACATGTTGTAACAAGCCATCAGCACGGGCCAATAGTGGTGCAAAGTGTGTTGATCTTGAAAATTAGGGTTTCAAGCAAATTCTCCATATTTTTTTGAAGGCATCTATTATTCTATTCTTCGGGGATGTTTTTGTATGTGTTTCATGGTGAGTACACTAGCATCTTTCATCATTTGACGCTTCAGGATATGGGATAAGAAGTGCAATAAAATATTGTGTAACAGATGCCCCATAAAGCATGAAGGCAGAAAAGGGAGTGATGGGCGAAATGCTTTATAAGTCAAGGCAAGGCCTGGAAAATTACCGTCAAGAGATCTACAAATCAAACATGATACAACATATATGACATCTCTGAGTAGGCATTTAACAATACATGAATCCACAGCATGGGTGCAACCATCCAATTAGAAAGGATCGTATGTATGGATCTATGACATGGACCCAACCATCTGACTAGAAAGGATCATGTGTATGGATCCACGGCATGGACGCAACCATTTGACTAGAAAGGATCATGTATACAATCATGAATACTAAATAACTCCATGCAACATGGATTTATGAGATGAAATCCAGGGTCTTCATCTCTGTTTTGATCCAACCAAAGTACGGATCTAACCATGTGAATAGATGTGTTGAGGTCGAACATGATAGAAACCACCTGATTACTGGTCAATAATGTGAATCGTTAAAAGGCACGAGTGAAACCACCAATAATGACAATGGCTCTCAAGGTACAACAACACAATCCACAAGTGTGAACAAGGAAGTTGAAGTCAAACACTCGCAAAATCATTTGATCGAAGGCCAATGATGTGAACCTATCGTCGAATGCAAAGAACCTACCATTGAGGCATGCAAGCTCCAATGTACTAAAAGGGAGTTTCTAGATCATCTTCCTGGATAATGAGTTGGAGTTGACAGGAAATGATCCATCAAAGGACGGCCATAATGTTTCCCACATCATTGACACGAAAAAAAAGATGTAGTAGAGTAGGTAAGTTTGATTCAGGACTATGGCAGAAAGGACAAACAGTGTATAAGTAATAACAAAAAAAAGAAACTGTAGATGGGACTTCTCTTGAACATATCAGCGACATGAATTCGAAGTTGGTAGCATTTGACTCATCATAGGATCAGAGGTCATTATGACAATGTAGTATAATAAGATGAGAGGCAAAATGGATTCCCAAAACCCCAGAAGGCAAGTGATGAAGTGAGGATAACCCAAACCCAACACGAGCAACAGATAAGTTTCATGTTCAAGAGTGACATGCTACCTTTACACAAAATATAGGACGTGTTCACTTTCATCCCCCCCCGCCGCTATTGCTAACGAGTACCTCATTATTTTTTATCACAAGCTTGAGGAGGATAGCATATGCTTGTCGTATAAGTTCATCCTTTGGATGAATCCATCCTAGTAAGTTTAACAAGTCCTAGGAAGGAGAAACTTGGTCTCATCATGGTGACAAGTCCTTCATCGTTTAAATTTTATGAGTCTGACGGAGGGGTAACTCGACATATTTTTCATGTTTAGAGAGATTGAAAAAGAGGCAAAAAGGAAACTCCAGAGGTCCCTTTTCGTAAATAGTCTCTCGAATCTAAAAAGGTAGAAAGCAATATTTAAAAGAACCTCTTAGCCACATGTGACCAAGGTATTCCTTTTTCATACATTAGTCTATCTCAGTCGGGAAAAAGTTTAAACTTATACTGAGTAGACGTATTTTCGTTTACTTTTATGAGTTCGAAAAGAAAAGTGCTCGACAGTTTTTTCATATTTATGGAGTCTGAAAAGAGCTAAAAGAGGCCTCCTCCTGGAGGAATAAGCAGTATAAAAGGATAACAACTGGTTCCAGTCATGATGGAACTGCTCAAAACATGTAAAGGTCAAGAGGCTGGCTAATAAGACCACTCATCACATATGTTCCTCAGCCAAGGGTAAAACAACCAAGTGAAACCATACGATCAGCCAAAGAGATGGTGGCGATGGAAAGGAAAAAACCAAGGCTCAAACAAGCTGATAAAAATGGAAATCACAAGAGGTAAAGTAGGAACGGTTTCATTTTTACGCAAGCTTGAAACACGAGAAACTATGCTTGAGGAAGGTTTCATTTTTCACAAGCTTGAACATGAGAAAAAATTATGCTTGGGTTTGGTTTCATTTTTAAACAAGCTTGAAACAAAGATAAATTATTTTTAATTAATGGAAAAACCTGTGAGCAATTTTTGAAACCAACGTTTCGGACTAGCTAGGTGAGTCCATCATCAGGGTAATGAGATCTGCATTTTGAGAAAGATAAATTATGCTTGAGATGATTTTTCATTCCCTCAACATAATGATCCAATTCGAGGTACATGCCCCCCAAGATTCATTTCATTCACCGAAGCAGACTACTAGTTACTAACAGGTGGATAGAATGAAGGTTCACTTATGATATCAAGTGAAAGACTCGACTACGATTTTACAAGATCTAATCAAAGACTTTAATTGTAAGGGGATTTGTTTCATTTTTTAACGAGCTTGACATAAGAAAAGAACCATGCTCATGACACCTTGTTTCATTTTTTACCAATCTTTACACAAGTAAAGGAACCATGCTCATAGGGACTTATTTCATTTTTTTAACGAGGTTGACATAGTAAAAGAACTATCCTGGTGGAGATCTACTTCATTTTTTAACGAGGTTGACATAGTAAATGAACTATCCTCATGGGGACCTATTTCATTTTTTAACAAGTTTGACATAGTAAATGAACTATCCTCATGGGGACCTATTTCATTTTTTAACGAGGTTGACATAGTAAAAGAACTATCCTCATGACACCTATTTCATTTTTTAATGAGTTTGACATAGTAAAAGAACTATCCTCGTGACACCTATTTCATTTTTTAACGAGGTTGACATAGTAAAAGAATTATCCTCATGACACCTATTTCATTTTTTAATGAGGTTGACATAGTAAAAGAACTATCCTCATGACCTTGATTATGGACTATAAGAGACCATGGCTTCCAACAGGTTCTCATCAGATGGGAGGAAAACACTCTGGAAGGGATACATGTCAAGGTATTTAATGGAAAGATCAGACTCCAATGCCCCCAGTACATGACGCACTATATCATTGACTAGATCATCAATTGATGTGGGCATGGAATAGGTAGCCACATAATTAACCTGTTGTGGGGAAGATAACACTTGTGTGTAAGGACCATTTAGGGAATATGGTATATTGGGAGCTGAATTAGGACCAACGAATTACAGTTGATCAATGATCACAATTCTTCCTTCATGCCGAAAACATGACACATGAAAGAGAGAAGAGATAAGAGCTCCCATGACATAAACATAGTCACGTCCAAGGAGTAAATTAAAATCTAAAGGGCTTTAGACAACCATCACATTGAGATAGATGATCTTTCCTCCCAAAGTAATAGGAAACTTGGGAAGGATCCTTAATGGTTGACTAGTTCCTCTGTTAAAAGCTAACAGATTCTGGGTAATGGGTACAGGCTGCAGAGGACCTAAAGATTGCTAAGCATTGGAGGACAAAATACTAGTAGATGTGCCTTCATCTATAACTATGTTAGGTACAACCATATTATAAGTCGGCACCGTGATCTGGAAGGGCACATAAGAAGGAAGACGATATCGTGCCAGTCAATTCCAGTAAAAGGAAATGACCATACTACTTGGAGGGGGTGCCATGGGAATGGGAGAACTTCCCCCTTACACTATGGGAACAAGAGGATAACCCCCCTGTACTGTGGGAACATGAGGATTTCCCTCCAATTCATTGGAATCTGACAAGATAAGAAGAACTTGAGTGGTATGAGGTGCAATCTCTATGAGAAAAGTAGGATCATATGAAGGTGAAGTCCGGTCAACCACTTTCTCAACCAATGGTTGGTCGGGAATGAACTCATGAGATTCACTTTTAGAGAGAGTGGGATTGACCATAGATGACTTCTGATCAATCACTTGATCAACTAGTGGAGGGTGGAGGGAAATCTTATGATAACCAGTCGAAAGATGAGGTTGAGAAGCTGTAAGGTTATCCAACACCTTCAAGGCTTCATCCATACAAGGAAAAAGGTTAATAGGATGATGCCCTTCACATAACCTACAGGGAAATTTACATTTTCCCTTTTTCCCATGGGTTTTATTGTCACTAGTTGAAGTTTTATCACCAGTATGATCTCCAAAGGCTGATGATGAAGGTTGATGGGAACCTGTGGACCACACTTCTAAGACCTTGGGAATACTAGGGCAATCTCTAAGAAGGTGGTCACCCTTACATAACATGCAAGGGAATTTCACTTTTCGGGGTTGATTGGAAGATTTTTCAACATCAGTTGCATCGATAGTAATGACTGCTTGGTTGGCCTTTTGCTTATTTTTCTTCTTATCCACCTGGTTACTAGCTTGCAGTCTTTAACCAGACGAAGAGGAAGAAGACCGAACAAGCAAAGAAGGTAAAGGGTCAACTTTAAGATCAACTGGAGGCTGATACTACTCAAGTGGAGGAGAGCCTAGT
This sequence comes from Pinus tabuliformis, assembly GCA_031772625.1. Taxonomy (NCBI): domain Eukaryota; kingdom Viridiplantae; phylum Streptophyta; class Pinopsida; order Pinales; family Pinaceae; genus Pinus; species Pinus tabuliformis. The sequence goes on from CM062813.1 coordinate 211,486,892, forward strand.
TGAGGAGCAGTTTGGATATTCAGAACCATAGGGGTCAAAAATAACCAAACTGGCAAACCAATGGTAAACCCAGAAAGGGACAATGTTTCCATATAGGGAGCACCAACATTTCCAAAAGAAGGAAAATGACTAGGATTTTCATCATAGGGATTTCCTTGGTTAGTAGACTCGGGAATTGTTGCCATTAGTCTCAACCTAAGATCTACTAGGGAGTATTTCCACAGGAAGGATATTATTATGCGGACAATTAATTTTAGAAATTAGCAACAAATAAATACAAAAGGGGTAACTAGGTAAAAGGGTTTACCAAATATCTGTGAATCTATATACGCCTTGGTGGAACCAAGGACTTAACGTATGGAGACCAGTCTCCCTGAATGCTATGTTCGATGTATCACGTCTACAAGGCGGCTAACTTAATTACCTGTAGCTAAAGGATAGCAACCTAGTGGGGTCTCCCAATATATATGCGACGGTACGGGGAGCACAAGTCTGTGTTAGTGATGTCTAATGCGTAACCATTTGAAGAGAACATTCCTATATAATTTCATACGTGGAGCACCTCCGATATACCCAAAAGTACCGGAGAATGATCCTATATACTTCCGTACATGGAACAAGATATCACCCCCGGGATACAACCCTGGCAGATAATGATCGCTGCTAGGTTTATAGAAACTGGAACACGTCTCTAGCCTAGACCTCTAAATGTTTTTGTTAAGTTCCAAATTCTCCTTAGGCTAACTGAGTAAATTCTAATGTTTATCTTGAATTATGTTTCAGTTTTGGGGTTCAAAACGATGTCACTTGAATGCCTAAAATGCAGCTATATGAGAAAAGAAAAACTTTCCATTTTGATGAAAGCTAGACTAATCAACGAAAGAAGTTTCAATCAATAATGCATCAAACAAAAATCCTTCTACTAACTTTCACTTTCCCTTTCCAAATGCAATGCCAAAAAGTAAAAATGAATTTCACTTTTCACTATCCTAAATGCGAATTTTCAAGAGTAAAATGGTTTTCACTTTTACTAAGATGCACTTATATGAATGATGTTTTTCTTTTGATCAAATGATGATGCACTTCTTTCAGCTTCAGAATCAAACAATGTGATCTATGCTTGATTATAAACCAAAAAATAAATTTCCAATGCAAATAACCTAATGCAACTTGAAAAGTAAATTTTGAAAAACAAGCTAAAACAAATGCAAAATGATGTTTTTTAATGATTTCCACAAAGAAACAACACTCAATCAATTAGCAAAACTAGTATCCCAATAACACAAATAAGCAATAAGCGATGACCAATTGACCTAAAAACCTTAAGACTCAATCAGACCTCACTTCTGGTACTTCAAAGACAATGAGACAAATTTCGCAAATTAATGAGACAACCAGACAAAACGCTTACAAATACAAGAACAGAGGATAGGGAAAAACCTTAGAGGTCAAGACACATTGGACCCTATGACAGAAAACCTAAATTTCTCAACTTTCAAAGATTAGCGCAATTGTTACTGATTAGGTGCTCAAATTTAGGCTCAAAAATCAAAGTGTTAGAATATTGATAGACTTAGCTTCAAATCTAAGAGCTCGTCATTCTGATTCCAACGGTGTGAATGACACCCAAATCCAAGCTCATATGCAGAAGTTAGAGCAAGTCAAAGTTCAAGTTTGACTTGGACACATGGTAGGATTGGATGATGTGGAAAGGTCCTTCAGTGAATGAGGAGGCGCCAAGTGGCAAGCCACCATTGGCCCCCGAATGTCGCAAATCGCAATCACAGTCAAGTCCGCTTAAAAAATGCCCCAATATAGCCAAGGTGTGATGTGATAAAGTAGGCGGGAAGACATTCAAGAATCAACTGGAGGCGTGATGCGATGGATCACAATCGCAAATCGGTGAATGGAAGGCATTATGTAAAATCGACCCCAACATACCCGGGTTGTGATGCGATAAACAAAATCTCGTATCGCAATTGCACACCATAGGAAAACAGAGTCCTGCATTATGATTACACGTCGATTCATAGTAGAACTACGATTTCTGATAAGTTCCTAGATGCAAGATGTTTATCAGCTCCAGTTTATAGTGTCGTCGAGTCCGCCACATCGCAATCACACAATTGCCCACCGCGTACACAAATCTTAAGATAGCCAATCCTCGCCGATTTCGATTTCCAATAGACAATCGGCCAATAGATTATGGCCCACTGCACAGCAAATTTTTCGCCCAATTAGGGCGTTTTTGGGGCTAATTTGTAGGATCATGCAGAAAAATGGGGCAATTTTTTGAGCGAATATTGGGATAAATAGGAGAAATCATAACTTCTTTAGTTTTCCACCAAATTGGATGCAAAAATAGGCTAGCCATTTTTTGAGATTTTGGACTGATGGGAGTAGGTTTCAGAAGCATTTGAGCATTGTAAACACATATTTTTACACTTTTGAGCATAATAGAGAGGCCCAAGCCATTGGAAGATGGACCAAGGAGATGTAGCCCAGAAGGGGTGAACTCCTTTATCATGTGCTTGTTGTAATGTGTTTTTGATGATGTTCTATACATGTTTATGATGTTATTCAGTTTTTGGTTTATGTTAATTGCTCATAAAATTAACATAAAAACTATCCATTTCACTTGAAAAAATTGATGAATCCTTAAGCACAATGAAAGCATTTTGTTAATAATCTAAGGAAGATCTTAGCACTGCAAACTAATATTCAAAATCAGATTAATTTGGTATCGGAGCACTAGGTTTTGATTGTGAAAGAAGGATTTAATTGTTTGCAAGTTTATGTTATGCTTACAAGGTTAAAACTCAAAAGACGAGAAGGGAAGCCGGTTGGAAGCCCTAAAGTTGGGTCAAGGGGAAGGAGAGCAAGGTTGCCACAATCCCCAACAGCAATTCAGCCTCAAGTTGTAGTTGAGACTCCAAAGATCATGTCTCATGAAGGAGAACCTACAAACATGACAGAAGATGAGAAGACCTTTAGAAAGGCTTTATTTGATATGACAGAGATGGTGAAGGTCCTCTATGAAGAGAGGAATACCAGGTTGCAAGGCGAAAATTCCAAACCTCCCAAAGGAGAAAGCTCTTCAGGAGGAGGTAATGGAAATGGAGACAAACCTCCACCCTATCTACCATCTTCTTCATATTCTTCTTCACAAGCATCTTCACTCTCTTCCACTAACACAACCCATACTCATACTCATCATCATACTTCAAAAGGAACTAGTATATCATCTTTTTTTTAAACTTGATGTTAAATTCGAGCTGCCTATGTATAATGGTGAAGTGAATGTAGAGAAGTTTGATAATTGGATTCGTCAGTTGGAGGTATATTATAGGATTCAAAACCTTAAAGAGGATGACATAAAGAGTTAGTTAACTTCCTTGAGAATGGAGGGTGTAGCACTAGTATGGTGGGAATCAAAGACTCAAGAGGAGATTTAAAAACACGGTAAGATCTCAATTTATTGGAATGATTTCATTGATGTAATCAAAAGAAAATTCTACCCTCTAGCTTATATGTAGAAAGCCATCATGAATTGGCATAACTTTAGACAACTTAAAGGTCAAAATGTGCAAGATTACACCCAAGAATTCAGAAAAAGGTCTTTGATGTTAGGTGTAGATTTGCAATCACAGGACACATTGTTGAAGTACATAGTGGGTTTACACAGTTACCTTAGGAATATTATTTTAATGTTTAATCCCAATAATCTAGATGATGTGTGTGTGCAAGCCACTCATCTTGAAGAAAGATGGAAAAACACCCCAGAAGAAGGTAGTAAAAAGCCATTTAAGGGTAAAGAGAAAGAAAATGGTTTCAAGGGGAAGAAAAATGCATCCATTAAAAAGGAAGGAGAGAAAACAATCTATAAACATTGTTCTACAGAGGGTCGTGATGAAGCTCACTGTTGTAAGCTTCATCCCAAAATGAAACCAAAGAGAAGACAACCGCACCCACTCAAGAGGATTTGGGATCTGAATCGAGTGATGAAATGAAAATCACAGCCATGGGGTTTCAATGAAAGGAATCCACTGCCAGCACTAGTTCTTCAGGCTCGCAAAATGAAACTCCAAATGAAAAGAGGAGAATAGAATTGTTTCACATAAGGGTGATCTCAAAACATAACAAGATTGATATGTTGTTTGATGGTGGCTCTCAAGCCAATCTTATCTCGGAAAACATTGTCAAGAGTTTAAATCTGCAAATTGTTCCACATCATAAATCGTATCCACTTGGATGGGTATCTGATAATGCACAATTTTAGGTTACGAGAAAGTGTAAACTGAATTCGCAATCACTGTAAAATTCATAGATGAAGTCAAGCTTGACGTTGTGTCACTAGATATCTATGGCATAGTTTTGGGCAGCTCGTACCTTTATGACAGAAAAGATATCTTCCATAGACATGAAAACAAATATCATTTATTCAAAGGTGGAGTAGAATATATTGTGAGAGCTCACAGCAAAAAACAAATCTTTCGATTGTTAATGAAGGGCAGATGAAAAGACTGGTGAATTCAAGCAAGAATCTTGTGCTTCTCATGATCAAACCCGAGAATGATATTGATTATGAAGTGTTTGATGGTTGTAATTCAAATTTGAAAACTGATTTGGTTGATGTTGTTAACCAATCTGATGAAATGTTTTAGGAATCAAAGGTATTACTTCCCAAGAGGGGAATCCAACCTGAGTTACAGATCCAACAAAAGTGTCTTCTTCCTAACATTGGCATGTATAGGACGTCAGTGATGGAAAGCACAGAAATTAAGATGCAAATCCAACGATTGTTGAATAAAAGGATCGTTCGACCTACTCCTTTACCGTGTGGTGCACCTCTTGTTTTGGCGCCCAAGAAGAATGGTAAGCATTTCGTTGAATGGGATTCAAGAAGTGGTTTTCATCAAAGTAGAGTTGTTGAAGGAGATATATCGAAGAGGACATTTAAAACCAAGAAAGGTTTGTTTGAATGGTTTGTTATGTTTTTCGGTCTTTGCCATGCTCCTACTACTTTTACGCATATGAAGAAAGATGTGTTTAAGCCATTTCTAGATAGCATAGTCTATTTGGAGGACATTTTCATTTTCAGAAAATTTCAATATGAACATGTCACGTGTGAGAAAAAAATACTTGATGTCATATGTCAAGAACATTTGTTTCTGAAGATGTCAAAGTATATGTTGGATAAAACTTATTTGACGTACTTGAGCCGTGAAATTGATTCTTCCAAGCGTGTTCAGGTTCCCAAGGGATGTTTGGCAGTGTGCCTGGGACGTGGAGAAGGTGAGCTAAAGTTATAACTCTCCAAGATTGAAGTCGTAACAGTCTGTGGTGGTATTGACTCCATTCCTGTAGACACAAGTCAAGGAATTATACATCCCCGTGAGGCCACAGATGACATTGCTCTGCTCACAATTTCTGCATGGAGGCTCAAGATAGTCATTTGGATAAGAGGTTTTTTGGGAACAACCCAATGTTGGAGGAGAGATTTTGTTAATTTTTCTTCTATTGTAGTTCAATTGCATTCTTTGGCAATTGTGTAAAAGGCCTTCTAGTGGAGAGGAAAACAACGAGAGGCATTTGATGCCTTAAAACAAAATATCAATACAACTCCAGTACTTTCTTTTCCAGACTTGAAAAAGTCATTTAAGTTTCATATTTCTATATGTGACTATGCCAAGGGCACAGTATTTTTGCAATGTGGTAATCCCATTTCTTTTCATTTAGAAATTTTCAATGATAAAGTGTTTAAGTTTCATCGACAAAGGCACTTCCATTAGATGGGTTTTCTTCTATTTCACTCGGTCAAAAGGTATAAGAAAGGTATAAGCGACAAGTTTATTGATGTACTTTATAGGCCTATAGTTTAAATAACTATTTTCCTCAAGCATAATTTTGTTTTACATGAAAGTTATGTTTAGAAAAATACATAATTTCAAGATGTATATTCAAGCTTGAGTCAAAGGAATCAAGTGGAGGAATTTTTTAACCATTTGCATCATAATGTATTGTATCATCTTGGTAAGAAGGATCCTGCTACTGATAGTAACATGCACAAGGCTAAAGAGTTCATTGAACGACTCCAAATGGTACATCAAACAGTGTAAGAACAGCTTGAAAAGGTTAAAGGCAAGTATACAGAAAGGCACGACAAGAGTCGTGGAGATTACAAGTTCCAATTCAATGATCAATGGATAGAGACTGGAAAGGTGAGGGAACTATACCCTCACCTACTGGTCAATTGAAAGTGATCTTTTGGGGTCCAAAAGACTTCCAGTGGGGAGGAGTGATTATAAGCTCAAAATCAGGCTCAAAAATCAAAGTGTCAAAATCTTGATAAACATAGCTTCATATCGAAGAGCTCGTCATTTTGATTCCAACAGTGTGAAGGACACTTAAATCCAAGCTCATAAGTAGAAGTTAGAGCAAGTCAAAGTTTAGGTTTCACTTGGACACATGGTAGGATTGGATGATGTGGCAAGGTCCTTCAGTGAATGAGGAGGTGCCAAGTGGAAAGCTACCATTGGCCCCTGCATATCGCAAATCGTAATTGCAAGCGGGTTCGCGTTAAAAATTGGCCCCAGAACAACCAAGGTGCGATGCGATAAGGAAGGCAAGAAGACACTCAATAATTGGCCGAAGGCGCGATGCGATGGATTGCAATTGCATGCAACAAATGCAATCGCTTATCACAATCACACACCATAGGAAAATAGGGTCCCGCATTATGATTACCCGTCGATTCATTGTCAAACTACGATTTGTGATAAGTTCCCGGATGCAGGATGTTTATTGATTCCAGTTTATAGTATCATCGGGTCCACCACATCATAATTGCACAATCACCCACCGCGTACAAAAACCTTAAGCCCACCGATCCTCGTCGATTTCAATTTACGATAGATAGTCGATCGACAGATTATGACGTGCCACGCGGCAAAATTTTCACCCAGTTAGCGTGTTTTGGGGGCTAATTTGTAGTATCATGCGGGAAATGGGGCAATTTATGGAGCGAATATTCGGAGAACTAGGAGAAGTCATAACTTCTTTAGTTTTCCACCAAATTTGATGCAAAAGGAGGCTAGATATCCATTTTTGGACATTTTGGATTGATGGGAGCAGGTTTTAGAAGCATTTGAGCATTGTAAACACATATTTTTACACTTTTGAGCATAATAGAGAGGCCCAAGCCATTGGAAGTTGGACCAAGGAGACATAGCCCAATAGGGGTGAACTCCTTTATCATGTGCTTGTTGTAATGTGTTTTTGATGATGTTTTTTACATGTTTATGTTGATGTTTAGTTTCTGGTTTATGTTAAATTGCTCATAAAATTAACATAAAATCTCTTCATTTCACTTGCAAAAATTGATGAATACTTAAGCACAATGAAATCATTTTGTTAATAATCTGAGGAATATCTTAGCACTGCAAACTAATATTCTAAATCAGATCAGTTGATGAGCCTAGGTATTGCAACAAGAATGTTGTAACTCCCAGGCTACCAGCTTTACTTATCAACCCGGGTTTCGTACAAACTTGGAGGTGATGGTGCTATATGCACAAGTAGAAGTGAAGGTCCTGCCTGTTGTCACTGTTTATCTGGCAAGAGACCCCAGGGGTTCCAAGCCAGACCTCTATAGGGTCAGAAGAAGCTTAATTCTTTTATGGAAGAAGAGAAAACCTATTATAAGAGAGAGATACTCTACTGCAGTAATGAAGAAAACAACATGTAATGTTAAATCACACCATAACCTAACTAACCAACCAAACAGCTATGCTAAGCAGAATTTCTAAAACAATCACTAACCTAAGGCTATTATCTAAGTTGCAGAGGTAAAGAGCATTAAACTATACTAAGGTGTAAGCAAAGAAACTTAAGCTAAATCGGTTTTCAAGCAGAAGAGAAATCGGAGGTCGAAATCAATGAAAGGAGGACGTAAGGACGTAGTAGCGCATAGGGACCGTTGGATCGATCAATGAACAAAAGATGAACGGCAAAGATCTTATCGCGAAGGCTTAAGTGACTAGATGGATGAACAGGGTGAATGCACAAGATGAACGGTTGAGGTCTTATCGCGGAGGTTAAGCCAAGAGATGGATAGACACGGTAACGAAGCGATGAACGGCTGAGATCTTATCGCGCGTATTAAGTCAAGAGATGGACGGATAGGGTAATGAAGCAAAGAACGGCAGAGATTGTATCGTGGGAAAACGAAATGTGCGGAAATGATGGAGCATGTTTCTAAGGCGATAAGTAGTTTCTCGCGCCCTCAAGGCCGTAAGTTGAATTCGGAAATTTCACGCAATTAGCCTTTCTGCATGACACATAGCACGAGAAAACCACTTTTCTCGCGTGCTCACGGGTGGATAATGGTCGTGCAATAATCCATGCGAGATTGCGCGATAGGCATTGGATCAGGTGGGGTTGATCAACGGTGGAGATCGGCCAAGCTAGTTGGTGATTGGGTGATGTGATAGCCGTTAGATCAGGTGAAGCAGATCGACGGTGGGGGTTTAAAGCACATAAAGTGTGGAGGTGACGCAATAGTTGTCGGATCAAGAGATAGATCAACGGTGGAGATTAAAGCGCATAAAGTAAGTGGAAGACTTCACGCGAGGCAGCAATTGGAGAAAATAATAAATCGGACAGTGATTGTGAAGGTTTGTTGTGGATCGGACGACGAGGAAGTGATGCATGAAGAATGTGCTAAAGGAGGTTTCAAAGGAAAACGACAGAAAAACCAGTGAGGGTGAACAAATAAGTGCGTCGAACAACAAAATCCGTAGCTCATGCGAGAACCAGAAACCTGTGTTTTTGGGGTTGTTGAAGGGTCTCTTCCTCCAGTCACGATCCCAGAGGAACGAGGTGAGGCCGAGACCCCTACGGAAAACCTTATGGTGATCCTTTTATTCTAGCCAACCTGCTAACTAAAAAAAAAAAAAAACGCAAATGGAAGTAAACTTAAAGAAAATTCAGCTACTGAAGCAAATGAACAGAAACAGGAAGCTATTTAAATAAATGAACAGAACCATAAATCTATGCTAGCCTACATGTATAATAAAGAGGAGCTTTGGCTGCTCAGGTCGGGCCCTAACCCAAGAGCTTCAGCCCTCTGAGTTAACTCAGAGCTGGCTTAAAACATAATTCATTCTCATTATGAAAACCATGGATTACAGAACAAACTGTCACAAGTCTTGCAACTCAAAAATAAAGTAGAGTTTTACAATGAAATTTTGAATCCTAGCGACATCCTAAGCCTCTCTATATAACATCTGAAGTCTCCAATGACTTCCTTCCAATTAGGGAGGCTAGGCTCCCCACTTAAGATAAACTGGTTTCTGTCACTTTCACTTTCTCGGTTGTCTTCTAGTCTTCAAAGTGATGGTTATTTGCACTCCTAGCTGATGGAGGAATATTCGAATGGAGGGGTAGTAAATTAGGAGGATTTACCTCCTATAATTACTCTCCCTTGTCCCATTTGAGTTTTTACCAAGGTTTTTGCCACAATTCCTTGCTTTTACCCTTTATTCCTGCATTTTTCCTTTCTTTTATCCTCTATTCCTGCATTACATGCACATTAGACAACAAAGCAAAATTTCCAACTCTAACTCATCTCATAAACAAAATATAATCAAAAGTATGCAATAAGTTGTGAGAATAGTTGGTTTGACTAAGTTAGGAGGTGAATTAAGGCCAATTAAGGCCCATATAATTACCCAATGATGAGGCTCATCATCACCCCCTACTGAAAGTGTTGCTCATCCTTTGAGCAACATAGTCAGTGTCCATGGCTTCATGGCTCTAGTAGCCTTTTTGAAATCCCATGATTTTGTTGTGGTATCTTCATTTTGTTCATAGAAAACTGCTTTCCTTTCTACTTCTTCCCACTACCTCTTTTCCTCTTCTTCTTTTCTCCCTTCTAGCATCCCTAGGAGTAGTGGTGCACTGACTTTTAGGCATATCCAATTGACCTTCAACCTTTGCATTGATTGTTTGTACATAGATGTCATGTTGAGTGCCCCTCTCAACCTTTGAGGGGAGTGATATTCACTAATCTTCAAGCTGTGTGGCAGTGTGTTCCGTCTCCTTTAGCAGGCATGTATATTATCATCTCTTAGCAGCCTAGACATATCCTCAAAATGTGAAATTGCTTGCTCTTGGGTAGCAAGATATCTAGGTTCTAGATGAGGATCATTTGCAATTAGATTATGGGTGTTGATTAGGGCCATGGGATTTGATTATTTAGCTCTGAAGAAAAAAAAGGTTCATTTTTCTCTGTGGCCAATATTCTTTTCATCTCTGCAGCCCTTGAATTCTCATGGTTCATCGATGATGCCAAAGCCATTTATTGCAGATCTCCTAGCTCTACATTAGGATCCCAAATATTCATGTCTGTGAGGGCCATCTTGTGCAAGTAAAACTCAACCATTTTGGCCCTATACTCTAGCGCACTTTGCTCACAAAGATTAATAAAGTGCCTGAAGTCCTGAAATGGCATGGTGCCCCTTTGTGCTAGTGTTTTAATCTGAAATTGCAGCCATTGTTTTCTGAGGTAAAGAGCATAGGATTTAGCTGGCATCCTACGCTGGATGGCCTCTTTATGTTCTTTCTCCTCTGTTTCAATGCCTTCTTCCTCTCTGTTTTTCTTATCTTCTTCCTCTTGCTATTCTTTCTCCTATGTTTCGATGCCTTCTTCCTCTTCTGTTTTAGCATCACCCTCCTTCTCTTCTGCTTCATCATGTTCCTCTGTGGGTTCTTCACATTCTAAAAAGAATTTCCTTTTTTCCACTTGATTGTCTACTTTGTCTTCTTTTCTCCATGCAATTCCTAGGGGAAGTGTGGTGACCCTACTGATGAAATCTAGGGATTCTACTGTGTGGAGAAAGGGAATGAGCAAATTCTTGAGAAAACAAAGTTTCCTGTGTATGTAATCCATTAGCTTTTTAGAGGACTTCTAGTTCATTTGCTTGTAAATGGGGATGGATTTTTAGATCCTGCCTCTTTATAATGGTGGCAGTGGATAATTCTCTTGATATTCCCTCTTGAACCCCTCTCTACCTATCCTGTAGACTGCCTCTGTGTATCCTGTAGACTGCTCCTGTAGACTATTCTTGTAGGAATTCTCTTGCAGAATGATGGATCCTTGCTTCCAGTGGGTGGCCAGAGTTATGAGAGCTACTTGAGTGAGGGAGTTTCAAGGAGGTGGAATGCATGAATGCATGCAAATGATGTTTTGTTTCCCTTTATACCACCTCATCATTCCCACTCCTTGTAATCAACTCCCACAATTGTTAAATCCATAGTTAACCACTTCTTATCCTACCCCTTCTCTGTTCTTTGAGTTGACTACAACCATGTGTGAGAGGACACTTTGTTTGTATGTGATGAATGAACGAAGGTGGCCAAGTTAACTGGCCACCTTTTCACTTACAAACTAACTACCTCTTAACCTTTATAACTTTTGATCAAATGATGCATATGAGTGAGTGAGTGGGATACTTACCTGTGATCTTGATGCCATGTTGCAGTTGTCAAAGATCAGAGGTGTTGCGTTGTCTATTTGTTGCATGGTCATTCTTCTTCCTCCTCTACTGTCTGTTGATGGTTTCTTGGCTTTTGGAGGTGTTTGTGACTAGATATCTAATGTTGTTGCTGCTGTGGAGCTCCTAGATGACCGCTTGGCAATGTTTGGTGTCTCCCTTAGAATTTCTTGATCATGATGTTGGCTGGTGCTATGAGGATGTTGTAATGAATGGACAAAGGGAGTAGGATTGTGTGTGGATGTAGGGATGATGGTAATGGATGAGGTGATTGGTTAGATCATGTCTAGTATGAATTTTGGGGACCTAACCAATCTACCATTTAGGGGATCTTGTAGAATACACAATCTTTTCCTGAATTGAAGCATTGAAGTGAAAAACAGGGGAATTGATGGAGGGATGCATGGTAAGGAGTGGAGGAGATGAATATATGTGAGGCAGGGTTACCTTTGGATCTTCTCTTTGCTCCTTGATTGTCTTTCTCACCCACCTGCAAATAACAATTATGTTTTTTTCTTCTTCTTCGTTTTTTTTTTTTTAAACACCTAGGCTGCCTCATAGAGGTTTTCACCCTAGATATCTGCCCTGTGTGCCTCAAGGAAGGTTTTCACCGAAGGATCTTCTTACTCTTTTTCATTTTTTCTCATCCTTGGCCCGCCTCACGAGGTTTTCAACCCAAAGATGGGACTCAGACGCCTCATGGAGGTTTTCACCTAAATCCTTATTCTTTTTTCTCTTTTTTAGTGCCCTGATGAGGCAAGAGCTAGAACTTGCTCCGCCATCATCATTGTCTTATTGATAGTGTCAATGAACTCTTGTTTTGATAAACGCCTCTTATACATTTTCAATTGGTGTCCATTAACAAGAAATGGAATGGCTTCTTCATCTATAGTTCTGATTTGCACTGAACCATTATCATGGCATCTTTCCACCACATAAGGTCCAAGCCATCTTGTCCTTAGCTTGCCCTTGAAGTCTTTATACCTAGAATCATATAACAATGCCCAGTCTCCCTCTTGAAATTGCTTCTCCTGGATATGTTTGTCATGTCAGATCTTCCTCTAAAGCTGAACTATCTCTGTATGTAGGAGGGCCTGCATTCTAAATTCATCCAAGCCATTCAAATGGAACAATCTTTCTTTCTGTGCATGACTGAGATCCAAATCTAGTTGTGCTGCCATCCTCAATGTGTTATATTCAAACTCAATGGACAGCAAAAGTCTTTTTCCCATAGACCAGCTCATAAGGTGTAAATCCAGTGGTGGTCTTCCATATTGTATTATAGGCCCAGGTGGCCTCAACTAGTCTCTCTACCAAATCCTTCCAGTTGTTGCTCACTACCTTGGTTAAGATGTTCTCCAGTGCCCTGTTGGTCACCTCCACTTACCCATTAGCTTGTGGATGATAAGGAGTGGAGGTCCTATGCTTGATTTTGTGATGGTTGAGCAGTTCTTCAATCATGTTGGAGGTAAACTGGCTACCTTGGTCTGTGACTAGCTCTCTAGGGTACCCAAATTTGTAGAATATATTCTCCCTTAGGAACTCAGCCACCTTCTCTTCTGTTGTTGCCTTAATTGCCTTGGTTTCAGCCCACTTAGTCAAGTAATCAGTGCACACAATAATGTATTTCTTTTGCTTTGAAGGAGGGTTGATAGGCCCAATGAAGTCCATGCCCCACTTTTCAAATGGCTCGAAAGTCACTTGAGGTTGTAGGGGCATTTCATCTCTTGGAGTAGGCTTTCCCATCCTCTGGCACTGATCACACTAACTAATGTACTTTTTCACATCCTGATGAAGAGTAGGCCAATAATAGCCTGCTTGCAACACTTTGAATGTTGTCCTCTTTGCTGTAAAGTGACCTCCACAAGGCCCATCATGACAGGTCAGAAGGATGTCAAAAACTTACTCTTCCCTTACACACCTTCTCGATATTTGATCTAGGCCAAGTTTGAACAGATTGGCCCAATCCAAGTGAAGGGGGTGCTTTTCCTGACTATCATGCTCTTTTCTTTGGAGAGCAAGTTTGGTGGGAACTGTATTGATACCAACTAGTTTGCTATATCAACAAACCATAGGGAGAGAACTGAAATAGCAAACAAATGCTCATCTAGTAACTGGTCATCCACCATTTCTTCTTCACCCGCAGGCAGATTCATCCTAGATAGAAAGTCTGCAACAACATTTTCCTTATTAGGCTTATCAACAATAGTTAGATCAAACTGTTGTAATAAAAGCAACCATCTTATAATTCTAGCATTCACATTTGGTTTGTTCATTAAATATTTGATTGCAGCATGATTAGTATGCACAAATGTTTGATAGCTTGTAATGTAATGCCTAAATTTGTTTAATGAATGCACAACAGCCAGGAGTTCCTTTTTAGTCACAGTGTAGTTTAGCTCAGCCTTTAACAGGTTCTTACTGATAAAATATATGGCATAGGGCAATTTCTCCTCTTCCTAACCTAAGGCTGCTCCTATGGCTTTGTGTGAGGCATCAGCATGAATATGAAAAGGGAGGGCCCATTTTGGGCCTCTAAGGATTGGCGCAGTGGTTAACTTACCCTTTAGAATGTTTAAGGCCTCTTGTCAGCTCTTTGACCATATAAACTCAGAATCTTTGGCCAACAACCCAAATAAAGGAGAGGCCAACTTGCTAAAGTTCTTTATGAACCTTCGGTAGTATCCAGCTAACCCTAAGAAACTCCTGACATCTCTCTGATTTTGTGGAGGTGGGACCCTTTGGATGCTATTTTGTTTGGGTCCACTTGTAGTCCTTGCTGAGATATTGAATGACCTAGCACGGTCCCTTCAGTCATTAAGAATTCACATTTTTCTGGACTGAGAGACAAGTTCATTTCAATGCATTTGTGCAATACTTTGCCTAGGTTAGTCAGGGCTTCTTGAAAATCACAACCATAAGGTGTAAAGTCATCCATATAGATTTCCATAGCATCATGTACTAATTCAGCAAAAATACTCAAGACTGCTCTCTGGAAAGTGGCAGGAGCATTGCATAGGCCAAAAGGAAGGACCCTATAGGCAAAAGTACCCCAAGGATAGGTGAATGTGGTCTTATCCTGGTCTTCTGGGCAGATTTGAATTTAGTTGTACCCATTGAATCCATCTAGGAAGGAAAAAAACTTCTTCCCTGCCAGGCCATCTAGGAGTTGGTCAATGAATGGTAGGGGAAAATGATCCTTCTTTATGGCTTTGTTCAACTCCCTATAATCAACACAAATCCTCCACTTACCATTTTTCTTAGGAACTAACACTAAAGGATAGACCCACTCACTGTCTGAGATAGGGTAAATGAATCGTGCATCTAATAGTTTTTGCAGTTCTTATTTGACTATGTCAATAAGAGCTGGATTCATCCTCCTTTGTAGTTAGCTGACTGGCTTGCAACCTTCTTTGATGTATATGTGGTGAGTACACACTGAGGGGTGTACTCCCTTCATTTCCTTGTAACTCCAAGTGAAGGCTTCTAGGTTCTCTCTCAACATGTTGCATAGCTTTTCCTCTTCTAAAGCAAAAAGAGATGGATTAATTTTCAAAGTTTTCTTTGGGCCAAATTCTATGGTTTTGACATGGAGTGGGTTGGAATTGGCCAAGCATAAGTCAATTGGATGATTGTTCTGGGTTTCCCTTACTTATTCTTCTAATGGTAATGAACTAGGAGTTGGACTTTGGAGCAGGTGTTCAATTAAGTCATCCTCATCTTGTTGTCCTCCTCCTATGGTTGCTTCCAAAACATAAAGTTGGGCAGAATAAACCTCATCTTCTTCCTCCTCCTCCAACCATAAAGGTAAATCATGCTCTAGAGAAGGTTGAGCAAGAGGGTATAGGACTAATTGTTTGGACATATGCCCATTCTTTATGGTCATATTCCCAGCTCTGCAGCTAATGTAAGCATCAGTTGTGGCCAACCATGGCCTCCCAAGGATGAGAGGGTAACCAGTAAGCTTAGCCTTAGGCTGGAGAACTAGGAAATCTGCAGGGTACTCCTAAGAGTCAATGGAGACCATCACATCCTCCACAATTCCCTTAGGGGTGACTGTGGAACGGTCTGCAAGTTGCAAAATTGTTGTGGTCTTCCTCAATGAACCTTGGAGGTTGAGCTTGAGCATGGTGTCCTTGGTCATCACATTAATGGCAGCCCCAAGGTCAATTAGAGTGTGTGGGACAATGGTTCCATTGATGTGTACATCTACTACAGGGCTTCCAGGGTCCAAATATTTTGGACATATTACCTGCCCCAGCATTAAGTCAGACAACTGCCCAATGACATTAATGGTAGGGGCATCCCTTTTTCTTCTTCCTGGATGCTTGAATCACTTCTCCTTAATCAAATTATTGTAAATGGGAACATCTTTGATTTCCTAGAGAAGGGGGATCTTTACACATAGATTTTCCAATTCTCCCAGAAGTTCAGTTTCTTCTGGGGTACGCTGGAGTGGTTGGGCTAATCTCTCAGGAAAGGGTGGATTTACTTTAAAGTTTCTTTCCTCTATTTCTTCCTCAACCTCCCTATGTGGAGAGGGAGGTTAGTTATCAGGGAGAATTCTCCCAGATCTTAGGTTGATCTCCTGGATTTCTACAGTATAAGCTGGGTACGATGTCTCTCCACTGTATACTTGTTGAGCCTACCTATTGTTTGGGTTCAGATTTGGCTAGGCAGGAATCTAGGATTGCTTGGGTGGAGCACAGTGCAGGAGTTGTGGTTGGGTAGGTGGTGGAGGCAATAGGGCTGGAACATTGTTGAATTGGGGCCTCCACCCCTAGAGTGGGGTATTCCATTGAGGTTATGGCTAAACATAAGGTTGAAATGACTGGTTGGCTGGCTGGGAATGATATTGAGATGTCTATGACAAAGGAGGGGGTGTAGACCAGGAAGGATGAGCAAGGGGTCCCCAAGAAGGTATAGTTGTGGTTTGGTTGAGGTTATAATATGCATGGGATGACCCTTGCATACCCTGTTGGCATGGTCTAGGCCCAGGAGGTCTCCTTTGGTCGATGTAGCAAAGTTGCTCGATGACCCCTTCAGCTCCTTGATATACAAATTTGGGTCTAGGTAAAGAAGGGAACTTGTCTGTGGAGTGGTTTTCTTCAGAGACTGAGCAAATCTTAATACAGTTCAATGGACATTCGTTCTTAGGATGCCTCCTGGTGCATCTAGGACAAAAGATGGCCAGGGCTCTTTCTGCTTCCTCTTGCTTCCTTTTGATGTTCATGGTGTCCAATTGCAAGGCAAGGGTTTGCAGCATATCACTTTTGAAATCTTCCAGCATATTTCCAATTTCACCCTTGATGGATGAGTTGGAGGATGATGTACTAGCCATAGGTTCACTACCACTACCCTTTTTCTTGGTTGCCCTAGAATGGTTTCTAAATACAGTCTTAATATCCTCATAGGGTAATTGGTATATATCTCATCCTACTATCATATGTAAGGTATCCAAAAGATCCTCCCTTACTCCTCTAAGCAGGATCAGCTTCAGTGACTCAGGGTCAAGTGTGCACCTGGCCCTTTTGTAATGGAGCTGGAATCTTTCTTCATAGTCTTCTAAGGATTCATCCGGGCCTATGGTCATCCTGAAAATCTCTTCTTTAGTGTCCTTTGACCTACAATAGTCCCTATATTTGTTGTTAAAAGCCTATTGCATCTGAGCCCAATTTGTGATGCTATCTCCAGGTAAACCCATGAACCAACGCAATGATGCATCCTTGAGGGTAGATGGAAATAGTTTTAACTTTTGCTCATCATCTGTATAGTCATAGGTTCGGCATATAACAACAAACTCAAATAGGAAAGTTTCAGGGCCCTCCGTGGTCAGGCCATGGAAATGAGATAGAGCAGAGGGGCTTATATTCCTCATCTTAGTGTCCCCATTGGTTTCCATGATGGGGAAGGCACCCTCAATTCTCTCTCTATTCCCTCTGTCATTTCGGTTTTCAGCCATTGGTTCAGTAGGAATGGGTTCTTCCTCTTCTTCTTCCCTTGTAGGTTCTTCCAATATGTAAGGTTTCTCACCTAAAGGGTCTTCCAATTCACCATCATTGAAGAAGGAAGAAGGTTGACTGTTGGATGCAGTGGGGGTATTTGACAAGAATATCCCTAAATTGTCCCTATTCCTACAAGACGTGAAAGGAAATGTTTTTGGGTTGGTTTTTGTAAGATTTTTTTTATGCTGGAAAGTACTCTACATAAAGGAAATTGCTAATTGAATGAAAAACCACTAACAAGAAAGACTACTTGTTGAATTGAAATTCTACTTGCAGAATGAAAATGAAAGAAAATATTGCAACTAAAAGAAAGGAAGAAACTAGATTACTTTTGCAGGAATAAACTAATGGAAGAAAATTGGAGACGAGAAATAGAAGAAAGCAGTAATCACATTCTACTTTGACACCTCCCCGACAACAGCGCCAAAAAGTGATGAGCCTAGGTATTGCAACAAGAATGCTGCAACTCCCAAGGCTACCAGCTTTACTTATCAACCCAGGGTTTGTACAAACTTGGAGGTGACAGTGCTATATGCACAAGTAGAAGTGAAGGTCCTGCCTGTTGTCAGTGTTTATCTAGAAAGAGACCCCAAGAGTTCCAAGCCAAACCTCTATAGGGTCAGAAGAAGCTTAATTCTTTGATGGAAGGAGAGTAAACCTATTATAAGACAGAGCTACTCTACTGCAGTAATGAAGAAAACAACATGTAATGCTAAATCACACCATAACCTAACTAACCAACTAAATAGCTATGCTAAGCAGAATTGCTAAAACAATCACTAACCTAAGGCTTCTATCTAAGTTACAGAGGTAAAGAGCATTAAAATATACTAAGGTGTAAGCAAAGAAACTTAAGCTAAATTGGTTTTCAAGCAGAAGAGCAATCGGAGGTCGAAATCAATGAAAGGAGGACGTAAGGACGCAGTAGCACATAGGGACCGTTGGATCGATCAACGAACAAAAGATGAATGGTGGAGATCTTATCATGAAGGCTTAAGTGACTAGATGTATGAATAGGGTGAACGCACGAGATGAACAACTGAGGTCTTATCGCGGAGGTTAAGTCAAGAGATGGACGGACAGGGTAACAAAGCGATGAACGACGGAGATTGTATTGCGGGAAAAAGAAACGTGCAGAAATGATGGAGCAGGTTTCTAAGGCGGTAGGTAGTTTCTCGCGCACTCTCAAGGCCGTAAGTGGAATTCTGAAATTTCACGTGATTACCCTTACTGCATGACACGTAACACGAGAAACCACTTTTCTCACGTGCTCTCGGGCGGATAACGGTCATGCAATAATCCGCGTGAGATTGCTCGATAACTGTTGGATCAGGTGGGGTTGATCAGTGGTGGAGATCAGTCAAGCTAGTTGGTGATCGGGTGACGCGATATCCATTGAATCAGGTGAGGCAGATCGATGGTGAGGGTTTAAAGCACATAAAGTGTTGAGGTGACGCAATAGCCATCGGATCAAGAGACAGATCAACAATGGAGATTAAAGCGCATAAAGTAAGTGGAAGACTTCATGCGAGGCAACAGTTGGAGAAAATACTGAGTTGGATGGTGATTATAAAGGTTTGTTGTGGATCGGATGGCAAGGAAGTGGTGCATGAAGAACGTGCTAAAGGAGGTTTCAAAGGAAAACGACAGAAAAACCAGTGAGGGTGAACAAATAACTACGTCGAACAACAAACTCCATAGCTCATGCGAGAACCAAAAACCTGTGTTTTTGGGGTTGCTGAAGGGTCTCTTCCTCAAGTCATGGTCCTAGAGGGATGAGGTGAGGCTGAGACACCTGCGGACAACCCTATGGTGATCCTTTTCTTCTAGCTAACCTACTAATTATAAAAATACGCAAATGGAAGTAAGCTTAAAGAAAATGGAGCTACTAAAGCAAATGAATAGAAACGAAAGATAATTAAATAAATGAACAGAACCAGAAATCCATGCTAGCCTACATTTATAATAAAGAGGAGCTTTGGCTACTCGAGTCGGGCCCTAACACAAGAGCTTCAGCCCTCTGAGTTAGCTTAGAGCTAGCTTAAAACAAAACTCATTCTCATTATGAAAACCATGGATTACAGAACAAACTGTCACAAGTCTTGCAACTCATAAATAAAGTAAAGTTTTACAATGAAAGTCTAAATCCTACTGAGGCCCTAAGCCTCACTATTTATACATCTGAAGTGTCCAACGAATTCCTTCCAATTAGGGAGGTTGGGCTTCCCGCTCAAGATAAACTGGTTTCTGTCACTTTCACTTGCTCGGTTGTCTTCTAGTCTTCAAAGTGATGGTTGTTTGCACTCTAAGCTGATGGAGGAATATTTGTATGGAGGGCTAGTAAATGAGGAGGATTTACCTCCTATAATTACTCTCCCTTGTCCCATTCGAGTTTTTACCAAGGTCTTTGCCACGGTTCCTTTCTTTTACCCTTTATTCCTTTATTCTTGCATTTTTTCCTTGCTTTTATCCTTTATTCCTGCATTACATGCACATTAGACCACAAAGCAAAATATCCAACTCTAACTCATCTCATAAACAAAATATAATCAAAAGTATGTAATAAGTTGTGAGAATAGTTGTTTTCACTAAGCTAGGACGTGAATTAAGGCCAATTAAGACCCATATAATTACCCAATGATGAGGCTCATGACCAGTTACAGTCAAACCCGTGTTGATAGGGGTTTTAACGCGACTATTATTAAGGAAAATGCGCTGGCAACGTAACCATTCCAGGCAAAACCACGCTTGACGAGAAAGATTGGGAAAAATAAAAAGAATTTCAAAGGGAAGTACAAACTTAACACTCTAAAGTAATGATCACTCAAAGTGTAGACCTATACAGAATCCAAATAACTAATAATTCAACAGTTGGGCAAACTGATCAAAAGACCAAATCGAAGAAAGAGGCTAAAAAGGCTATAGGCTCCCCAGCAGAGTCGCCATTTTGTTGTGAAGACAATCCCTTCTACGGGCAAAAGTGATCTCTCTAGTCTTATGAGAGGATCTAGCAACAAATCAGACAAACTAATGTAGGCTTTCGCAGTTTATGTTGAAAAATGCAAAGTGAGAGAGGGAAACCTACCTCACTCTAATGCTAAGCACTCAACCTTTGATGATGATCTCGATCCCTTAGCTTCTAGGCTCGCTCCTCGCTATTCTTTGCATCCGAATACTTGCAAGAGAGATCAAAAGACAATAAGAGATACAAGAGCATACATAATATAATTCAAACATAAACTACATGACAGATCAAGGAGCATCATGCTAAATGAATAAAGATTTATACACTTATGGAAAGTAAACATGAGATATATTTATTAATGAATAAAAAAGGGAAGCATACAACCATTGCCTTGATGTTGGAGACCTCCTTTGTAGTGGATTTCCAAGTCCAAGCCAAGACCATTCAAGCACTCCTTCTCCTTAGTTAGATGGGCAACATTTGGGCATAGTTTCAACATAGGAATGCAGGCAAGCAATGACCAACCATTTGGGGATGGAAGGGACTTGATTTATAGGAAGGGAGAGGGATTTAGGGATCCACAAAAGAGGGAGGAAGGTCCACATCTTAAGGGGAAGATCCTCGAATCTTGGATCAAGCACTCAAAATGGGAGAACTCGACCATATCTTTATCCAACAACATCCAACTCATTCTTCTCAAAGGTTCTAGCAGGAGAAGCTTCTCTTCCACCTTGGGAAAGACTGCTAGAAGAGGTTCAGCATGGGTTTTCATATCAAAATTCCCACTGGCAGCGCTAGGTCAACATGGTGCAATAAGCCACCAACACGAGCCAAGAGTGGTGCAAAGCGCACTCATCCTGAAAACTAGGGTTTCAGGCAAATTTCTCCATAATTTTCTCAAGTTATCTCCCCTTCTATTCTTCAGGGATGTTTTTGTATGTGTTTCATGGTGAGTACACTAACAGATTTCATCATTTTCATGCTTCAGGATATCGGACGAGAAGTGCGACAAAATACTGTGTAAGAGTAGCTTATCTCTGCGAAGAGATGTGGTAGCTATATGCCTCTGTATTATGTTACAATGAGGCTCAAAGGCCTATTTATTATTGAGAAACAATGCAAAACACTAAACATCCAAAAACTTAACCCTAGGAGATGAAGTGCCAAAATTGTGGGCCCTATTTGCGTAAATTGGTACAACAACTTCCCATGGTCATAACTTTGGCATATGATCTTCATTTGACTATCATAATACCTCATTTCGAAGATCTCAAAGAGGAGGCCAAAAAAAAATAGTGGCCTAATTTGGGACTCTTTCGGTCTCTTAGTTTTCCCTACAAACGTCTTTTAGTCCCTCAAAACGACTCTGAAAGTTTTGGACCCGAAAAACTACCAAAAATAGTAAGTTGTGCTAAAATTAAGGAAAAAGAAAAGAAACAATGGTGAGGGTCCAAGTGGAATATGTAGGTGGATACCAATATCCACTTGGATCAGTCCTCCCCCCTTAGGAAGCATTGGTCCCCAATTCATTGAACGCCCCCATGAGATGGGGAAAATTCTGTTGAACTTGGTCCCTTGTGAGCCACTTGCCTTGGTGCAAGAGTTGGCCAACTTTGACAACCCGATACAGTCGAATCTTCTATTGGCAAGTGTTCTTGATCTGCATGTCCATGATCTAATCAGTTATGGCCTATTCCATCTTGTCTGAGTTTAACTTTGTTGGTGTGAGTTGTTCTGCGATGTTTGATGTGTCCAGTAATGGTGGAAAGTATGGTAGAAGCGGTCCACATTGAACAATGGGCTCATACCAAGGAATGGTGGAATGTTGAGCTCAAAAGCATTGTCCCCTACAACCTTAGTAGTGATGGTGTAAGGCCCATATCGGAGCTGGAAAATCTTTCGGTGGGACCCAATGAGGCACTCCTTCTACAAATGTAACCAAACTTTGTCACCCACCAAGAAATTGTGTGGCACTTGATGCAAATCATGATGTTGCTTGTACTTAGCATTGGCTTTGTCCAATATGTTATGGACCTGCTAGCGGATGTGCTGAATGAGATCAATGAAGTTGTCAACCCTGTCATCTTCGAACTAGACATGAGCCAAATCTTCTTGAGTAGCTACAAATGCTATGGCCACATCAATTGGACATAGTGGCTGGAACCCCAACCCCACCTGAAATGGGTTGTGACCAGTTGAGCTATGGAGAGCTCTCTTGTAGTTGTGTTGTACATGGGGGAGGCTTTCATCTCATGTGTGTGGATGCATCGAGTTGTACATACGTAGAATGTGTATGATCATCCTATTGACGACCTCTGTTTGGCCATCAGTTTGGGGGTGGAAATTTGTGGACTTAGTGAGCTTGGTATCCAACATCAACTAGAGAATTGACAAAAATCTACTTAGGAACTTGTTGTCTAGATTTGAGATAATGTACTGTGGGATCCCAAAATGTACCCACACTCGTTCAAATAATAGCTTAGCAGTGACTTTTGTTGTGATACTCTTCATATAGGCCGCCAGAATGGCGATCTTAGAGAATCTGTCGACGACCAGGAAAACGCAGTCGCTGCAATGATTATTAGAAGGAAGGCCCGACATGTAATCCACGGAGATGGATTCCCGAGGTTGACTAGGAGTAGGCGAAGGATTATATAAGCCTTTCTTCTTGATGGTTGGTCTGGAAATGGCGCAGGTAGTGCATGATCTGATGTACTTCCCAACATCATGATGAAGGTTCGGCCAATAAAAATAATTATGTAGCATTGCCAATGTTTTCTCTACCCCGAAATGTACAGTGACCCGACTGTAGTGTGCCTCCCAAATCATCTTGGCACACTCTCTTGAAGGATCATAGAGGTGTCCCAGGTGGTATAATAGTGCATCCTGGAGGTAAAAATTTGGAACTTTCTTACCTTCTAGGAGCATTTGGTATGTGTTCCCAAATTCTGGATTGCTCTCGTAATGATGTGACCACCCCGCAGTCTCATGATCACGAGAGTTGAGCATAGTGGTCAGCGCCATGATCGGTGGTCGGATGAGGTAGTCTACAACATTGTTGGTGTTACCCTTCTTGTACTTAATGTTCAAATGGAACTATTGTAGATATGTGGACCATTTTTTATGGTGAACATTCTACAACTTCCCTTGTGTCTATATGAAATACAGGGGTTGGTGGTCTGTGTGGATGACTGTTTCCTTCCCTAGAATGTAATGCTTCCATTGTCTACAAGCCTGCACAATGGAATACATCTCTTTGTCATAGGTGGGATACTTTAGAACTGTGTCTGAAAGTGTCTCACTGTGATATGCCATTAGATGCCCATGCTGACTAAGAACTGCATCAATAGCATAGTCGGAGGCATCTGTCTTGATCTCAAATGGTTGTTGCAGGTATGGTAATGTGAGAACTAGTGTAAAGTAGAGGCGATGCTTCAACTTGGCAAGCACTTTTTGTTGAGATTCAGACAAAAATAAATTTGCTTTTGCTCCACCCTTTGGTGACTTGACTCAAAGGCCAAGTTATGTGAGAGAACCCCAACACGAACCTGTGGTAAAAGATGGCAAGACCTAGAATGTTGCGGAGCTCTGTTAGAGTAGCTGGGGTTGGCCAATCCCGAATGACTTGTATCTTGGTTGGGTCCACATGCACACCCCACTCATCAATGATGTACCTTAGATATTGAACCTGTGTCATACCAAAAGAGCATTTCTCCAAATTGGCACACAACTTGTGTTGTCGCAGGGTTTGGAGGACCTATTGAATATGGTCGAGGTGTTCTTCCCAACTCTGGTTGAATATCATAATGCCATCCAAATACACCACCACAAATGAATTGGTTAAGGGTCGCAAGATGTCGTCCATCAACCTCATGAAGTTTGCGGGGGCATTCGTCAACCCGAAAGGCATGACCAGCCATTTGAAAAGGCCCTCCTTAGATTTGAAGGAAGTCTTCCACACATCGAAGGGTTTGATCGGTACCTGGTGATAACCAGACTTCAAGTCAATCTTGTTGAAATATTTGGCCCCCTTGAGCTGGTCCAGAAGGTCATCAATCTGTGGGATTGGATACCTATTATGGACAATGATCTTGTTCAGCGCCCGATAGTCAATACAGAGTATCCAGGTCCCATCCTTCTTCTATACCAACATGATCGAGCTCCCACATGGTGATGAACTTGGCATGATGTACCCTTTCTGCAACAGCTCTTGAATCTACCTCTTGATTTCATTGTTCTCCAGAACAAAGTGTCGATATATTGGTCCATTGGGTAGTGACGTGCCCGGGGTCCAATTGATGGAGTGCTTGACCTGACAGTGTAGAGGTACCCCTGTGGGTGAGGTGAAAATGTCCTTGTGCTCTTGTACAACCTTTTCCATCTGTTGTTGTCGTGCGAAGGAGCCCTGTCTAGAGGTCGTAGCCACAATATTCTTCTTTCCCTAAGGGCGAATCATAAGGAAAACAAATTTCCTGTTCTAAGAAATGATCTTACTGCATTGCTTCGCAGTGATCAAAGAAATAGTGGTAGGCGGTGCTACCTCTGGTATCGTGTATAACTTATTTCCCAAAGTAATAATAACAATGTGAGGCCTAGATTCATACACAACATGTTGCTTCCACAAGTATGGTTGGCCTATTAAAACATCACAAACTTCAAGAGGAGCAACATCACCCAATACCTCATCTGTGAAGGGCTTGATGTTGTAGGGAAGGCGACACTATTGGTTGATGCGGAGATCTCGCCCTTGGTGAAGCCACCCGATTCTGTACAACTATGGGTCTGGTGTGGTTGGTAGGCCCAACCACTTCACGACCTCTACTAAAATGAGGTTCTTTTGGCTCTTATTATTGACAATGAATTGCAACGAAGAACTCTTCACCCACATTTATGAGTGGAAGATTCGCTCCACCTCCTCTGGATCTTCAGGCTTAGTGGTGGCAATGGTGGCACGAGGCTCTACATCGATAATCTACTTCCCTTTCTCATTCCCCTTGTCAGTTTCTGACTCATAGTCGAAGCATGCATTTGATTCGGAAACCTTCAACTTGGCCACTTGTGACTGCTTGGCTCAACAATCACTTGTGTTGTGAGTGGGGCTCTTACGGAACTCACACCATTTCCCTTTGTCCTTCTTTGTCTTCATGGTATTTTTTCTTTGCTTGTAGCTTCGGGGAGTTGTCCTGGGTCACTCCCGCTTGGCTTTGTCCTTTGTTCTGTGGTTTGGCGGTGCTTTTCCCTTGCTTCGGATTCGTAGATCCAAAGTATCACTTCTTCTATTTAAATTTATGCTTGATCTTTATAGTGTATCGACAGTCGATGCCAATCGAGGAGATGTCTAGGAACTTCATCTCATCCTAGATGTACTTGTGTAGACAGTCGTGGTACTTGAGTACCAAATTCCACTCTGAATCCTTGATACCCAGCTTCGTGCGAAGGGTATGGAAAACGTTTGTGAACTCTAGCACATCTTGGTCCCTTCATTGTCACAGCATGGTCCACTTTATGTATTTATCTTCATAGCTCCCGACAGGGTAATATTGTTCCTTGATGGCATCTTAGAAAGAATTCCAAGTGGGTGTTACTGGAATAGTGAGGATTCCCTCTCCTCCTTTGTTCACGGTAGGTTTCCCACCAATCCTTAACATGTGGGGCGACTTTGAGGAGTGCAAAAGTAATCTTTTACCAATTGGAAAATTGATGAACTGAAAAGTATCCTTCCAACAAATTTAACCATCTATCTGTCCTTAAAATATGGGAATGTCAAAGTTAACTTATACCTTAAAAGGAGTGTTGGGATGGGGTCCCCCATGGTCAGTTTTGGGGAAAAAGCAAAAGTTTTAATGTAAAAATATGTAAAGTCTCCGCAAATTGTGGTCACGGAGCTAGTTAAGAGTCAAAAAAGGATTTTACCCTCCTTTATGTAAGCTTGAGTCGGCTTTTCGAAGATCTACCCATGGTCCGTGGACCATGGGATTCTATAAATAGGTGTGTCTTAGAGAATCTAAGGCAAGTAATTGAAGTTTGTTTATGGATACAAGCGAAGGATTCTAGCACAGAGAAGTAGTCTTAGAGGTGAAAAGGCTCTAAAGCTGAGTGCACAGATGCCTAGAGTAGTGTTCGCAACTGAGAGTGCAGACCCCTGTAGCTGAGTGTGCAGGGAAGTATTGAGTCTGTAAACCTATATTGAAGATCAATAAAAAAGGACTATCGCAAAAATTCTTGTGTTTTAGCTCTTTACTGTTGTTATGTATGATTGTGATATATGTTGTGATGAATCATGTCTTTATGAAATAATGATGCATTAGTGCGTGACTTTACTTGATCTGTATAACTAACTAAATGCAATTAATGTTAAGTGATTACGCGAAGATCCTAATGCTTTTTGTTAAATTTATTGAACACTTAGGCAGATCTAAGTAAATACTGATCTAAGAGTAATCTATGGTGCACGTAAGTAACTAATCCACCTGTTCAGAGCCTACAAAAGCCAGTGGTAGACCTTCGCGGAGGTCTAGAGGCCGATCGAAGGAAGTTACACCGATAAGCCATATGGGCTTAAAGCTCTGTGCGAAGGCGGATCTAGGTCGCAGAAGGACATCACACTGATTTCTAAGTGCGGAAACTTGGTTCCAGCATCCCCCCATACTGCTTCGAGTGAGACTTCAGTCTGCGCACCACAGATGATGCCGAAAGGGCCAGTAGTGTAAGGATTTTTTTGGTGCAACTAACTCTGAACCTGGGTCAAGACCCCCTAAGCTAACAAATGGTTCCGTTTTCGGGACTAGGATCTGCATAAAGAGATGTGTGATGTCGCATCACTGGAATCCGACCAAGAAGGAAAATTGAGAAGTGATTGGATAGAAAAATCCACGAATTCGCAGCGCATGAAAATAGGAATCTGCACTTGAAAAAAGAACAATGGTTGGATAAATATTTGTATACAAAAATACACGAAATTTTCTTCTGCACCTTCTCGATTGAACTATATGAGTGGATAGCTAATTGGCAGACGACCAAGGGAGGTGGAAGCCTGACGTCCAATAGTGTGGACTCCAGAATTAGTACGGAGGCTGGAAGCTTCTGAAGATAATATCTTGCGCGCTGTTGACCATTGTCTTGATCGGGTTATAGGAGGATTTGTTACAGAGTTCTCGTTCGACACCTCAGTCAGTTATAGTGAAGCAGAGTGACGTTTCTTCAAAGGACCATGAGGTAAGTATCTAATATCTTTAAATACTTGGATTAAGATGTTGTTGTGTGATAATCGGGTTATACCACTGCCTTGATGTTCGGAGCTACACGAAATGGGAATCTCTTCAAGGATAGGAGAAGAACAGGCCCTGAATATAGCCTGTTTATTGAACCTCATGTGAGTAACAACGAGGGAGCAGCACAGGCTTCACCACAGAGCGTTGTCCAGCTGATAAGGTATGGTTTTCTGCGAATACCTCATCCATCCACACCACCTCCACCTTCACCTCCACAACATGCACCTTTGCCCACATCGCCGCCACCACCGTCGTCGATCAACATGTCTAATATAATGAAGTTGTCAGTTTTCAAAGGCTTAGAAAATGAGGATCCAGATCAGTTTTGGTTTGTTGCGAAGGCTGTGTGGACAGCACAACGGATTACAGACGATAATATAAAGAATGCGCAGTTGGTTACTGCTCTTCAGGATCACGCATTGACATGGTACGTTAAGTAATGCACTGATAATCTGTTGGCATCATTAACAGATACTCAGACTACTTTGAACAAAGAATTCAGTAAGCCTAAGTCTGCTTCGCAGTCGGTAATTGGATTTAAGTAAATAATGATGAGGCCCAGTGAAATGCCATGGGAGCTAGATCAAAGACTAAAGTGCAGGATCCGCGAAGCTGATATGAATCTCACAGATAGTCAGCATCGTGATTGGTTTATAGCCATGCTCCCACCCCACCTAAGGATTGCTTTATCGCAGTAAAAGATAGGAACTCAGGCAGAATCTCTGGAAATTGAGATGAAATTGCATGAGACACCTATTTAGGACATGTCTTTGGGAGTCCAAAAAATTCACTCGCAGTTACAAAACCTCTATTTGGAATTGCAAAGCTTGAAAAAAGAAAAAGAGGCTAGAACAAAGGTGTGCGAAGATGTTTGGTGCCTCAAGTGTAAGAGCCAGGGTGATGATAAGGATCATTGTCCTGTCTTTGCGAACTATATTACACAGGGAGGGACGATGCCCCTGAGACAGGAACCTCCAACAGGACCAAGTATGGGACCCGCGCTATTTGTCAAGTAGTCAGAAAACGTGTCACAAATAATTGTCATTTGTTGCAAAAATTTGTACAAACACGACAACAATTGTTCTGCAATTTCTGCAAATCGGTGGGCCACGATGAGCACCACTCTCAAAGCTATGAATTAATGATGGAGAGGATGCCTGCGTATCAAGTGCAAGTGGAAACTTGGCTTCCAAATCAGGGCGTTGGGGGATTGCGCGGAGGATATCAGGGGCGCGGACGAAGCCGAGGAGGAGGAGGACCTGGTAAGGGTTGTGGACAGGTCATTTGCTACAATTGCAGAATGCGAGGACACTACGCATGGGAGTGTATGAGTCAAACACGCCCATCATGTCAATACTGCACTTAGTTTGACCACACCATCGAAGAATGTCTTGTGCTGATGGCCAAGATGCAGGAGAAGGTGTAGCCTCAGCATCCTACCCAGAACTTACAGATGATGAGGGTTGAGCCCCGTGAAGAGGACCTAAATGTGAATATCATATTGCGAAGTGGGATCACGACTGGTGATAATAAGGGAAAACAACCTGAAGAAGGTGGATGGGTCCGCAAGGCCCCAGAAAAGGAGACTGGTTTTGATCTGGAGCATCTGAAGGAAACATTCATGGAAGCAAAGAAAAGCTTCACTGAAGCCTCTACCTTAGGGAGTCAGAACAAACTGTTAGACACCAGCGCGCCTACAGAGGTTGACCCCTCTATGCTTACCACCTTCTTGGAGACTTGTATGAAACTATTGGGTGATAGTAAGGCTATGAAAGGACTACATGAATTGATAAACAAGTGTGACGGTAAGGATAATTCTCTTGATGGACCCCACATAGTTAGAAAGATTGGTAAGCATAAGGCAAGAACACGGCATGAGATGAGGCTTACCGCACAAATAGGAGACTATGAGATGGATCAAGTTATTTTGGATTTGGGGTCTGACGCGAACATATTGCCTAAGCAGACATGGGAGAGAATGGGGAGACATGTGCTGTAGTGGTCCCCGATTCAACTGAGGATGGAAAACCAGAAGAAGATTATCCCTATGGGACGATTACAGGGAGTTACCATAGATATAGAAGGTGCGAGCGCGCTCGCTGATTTTGAATTAATAGAAATTGTTGATGAGCAATCCATACCTCGCGCTCCTTGGAATAGATTGGGCTATTGATATGAATGGGGTCATCAACTTGAAGAAGCGGATGATGTCATTTGAAAGAAAATCGCTCTGTGTTGTAGTACCATTGGACCCTGTCGAAGGACTGCGCTATACCGAACCGGTACGCGACTACGAGGAAAGTGATGATGATTTGGATCAAATCTACAAAATTACGGTGCAAGACCAAGATTGGGTTAACCCAACAACTAATGGATAGATTGCATGGGACTGCAAAATTTCTTGTACCTCGGATTCAGATGAAGAGTAGGAACATTCACAAAACAGGCTGCATAAAGTATCAACACTGTGCTGCAACATGATGACCAAATCGATGCGCTATGTATCATCGGAGGTAAGAAATTTACCTTATTACGATGGTTTAACTAACATAGATAAATTTTTGGATGCTTTTGAAAGAGAAGTTCCATAGGATCACCGCTTTCAGGCGCTGGATTTGGCACTGCTCACTATGCCCGCTAGATGGTGGGGTACGCATAAAGGCAGCTTTGATGAGTGGCGCGATTACAAGAGGATGATGAGGATGCGATTTGGTCGTCCTAAAGTATGGTTAACTGAGAAATATGATGGGAGGAATGATCAGTGCGATCATTTGGAAAAATGGACTAAAGTGTATGGAACGGAGTCGTAGCCAGAATGGGTGCATTTATTCTGTCACACTCTAGACATAATCCCTATTAATTGGTATTTAGAAACAGATATCCGCCATGGCACCATGGAGAGGTATATCCTAAGAGAAGGATTCTTGATGACCTTTAAATTTGAAGATGGGTTCGAAAGCATTGATGAGGCACTGCAAGAGGTTTAGGCATCGATCTTCTGAATCCCACAGGATCCTTTGGAATTGGTTCAACTGGATTGGAGCACCCAACTACGCCATGCGCTAGAATGTTATAACATGGCTGCTAAATGGGAGGATGAGGATCCACGGAATATCAATATCCTAGAAACAGAAGGCCACCGTGAGGTTGAGGGTTCGTAGATAGAGAACTTGGATATCACAGTGCTGTTGAAAACTAGGCAAGTAAACATTGGTACTGAAGCAGAGCCTAAATTTGTGAAGATTGGGGATTACTGGGATGATGCCACGATAGATAAAGTTGTTGAGTTGCTCCGCGAGTATCATAACTTGTTTCCTAAAAAAAAATTGGACTTAAAAGGCATCATAGGTGATTTGGGAGTGATGAAAATAACTTTGAAACTGGATGCGAAGCCCATTAAGCAGAGGCCATATCGCCTTAATCCCAAATACAAGGAAAAGGTCTGCTTGGAATTGGACAAGATGCTTGAGGCAAGTATTATTGAACCAGTGGAGGAATCTGATTGGGTGAGCCCAATGGTAGTTCAGGAAAAGAAGCAGAAGGGAGAGATAAGGATTTGCATAGATCTAAGAAAGCTTAATGATGCCTGCATCCATGATCCTTTCCCAACACCGTTTACTGATGAGGTATTGGAAAATGTGGGAGGGAAGGAGGCCTACTCATTTACTGATGGGTTCTCTGGATACCATCAGATCAAGATCGCGCCAGAAGACAGGAGTAAAACAACCTTCACGACGAAATGGGGGTGTTTTCAGTACACGATGATGCCCTTCGGACTCAAGAATGCGTCGGCAATATTCTCTCGCGTAGTCATCGTGGCATTCAAAGAGTTTATTCACAAATTCTTGGAGGTATATTTTGATGACTAGACAGTGTTTGGGTTGGTAAAGTGCCATGTAGCTAGTCTACAATTAATGTTGGATACCTGTCGAAGATATCAGATCACGCTGAACCTAAAGAAGTGCTTGTTTTGTGTCCCCTTTGGGATTTTACTGGGTCATGTGGTATGAAAGAAAGGACTAATGGTGAACCCTTCCAAGATCGCGATAGTAATCAATTTGGAAGTCCCGAGGAGTGTCAAACAGTTGCACACAACGCTGGGCCATACTGGATATTATCAAAAGTTCATCAAAGCTTATGCCCAAATTACTGCGCCCATGGAGAAGTTACTGAAGAAGGACACTACATTATGTTGGGATGAAGAATGTCAACGCAGTCTGGATGTCTTAAAGGAAAAGATGGTCACCGTGTCGATCTTGGTCTTCCCGAATTGGAAGAAGCAATTCTATGTGCACGTTGATGCCTTGTGTATTGCGTTGGGAGCAGTGTTGACACTGGCTGGTGAAGGAGAAATGGATCACCCTATAGCATTTGCAAGCAGAAAGTTGTCAAAGGCTGAGAAGAACTACTCAACGATAGAGCGTGAGGGATTGGCTATGGTGTACGTGCTCCAAAAGTTCAGGCACTATCTGTTGGGCGGACATTTCAAGATGTACACAGACCACTCTGCCTTGAAATACCTAGTCAATAAGCCTGTGTTGGGGGGAAAGATATGCAGATGGCTACTGTTGTTTCAAGAATACGACTTTGAGGTAATTGTCAAGCCAGGAAGGTTGAATGCAGGACCTGACCATTTGTCGTGAATCGAAACAGGGGATGAACCTACTAATTTGGAGGAAGGGCTTCCCGACGCACAACTCTTCGCGATGTGCATATGGACAACCACTTTGCAGATATTATCCACTTTTTGACCATAGAGACAGCTCGAGAAGGCTACACCAGTCAGCAGAAGAAAGAATTGGTAGTACGCACGGATGATTTCTCAGTAATTGTCAGACATTTGTATAAGATGGGATCGGACAAGATACTCCGACGATATGTGCCCGATTTTGATCGAAATAGCATCCTCGTTGAAGCTCATGGAAGGTCTATAAGAGGGCAACATGTACAAAAGGCAATAACGCAAAAGATTTTGCGCGTCGAGTTGTGGTGGCCTACATTACACAACGATAACAAAGCCTATTGTAGGGAATGCGATGCATGTCAGAGAACGGGAAAACCATCGCAGAGGGATGAGCTGCCTCTAAATCCTTAGGTGTCATTACAACCCTTTGAGAAATGGGTTAT
Source organism: Pinus tabuliformis (assembly GCA_031772625.1). Lineage (NCBI taxonomy): Eukaryota > Viridiplantae > Streptophyta > Pinopsida > Pinales > Pinaceae > Pinus > Pinus tabuliformis. The sequence continues at coordinate 211,519,815 of CM062813.1, forward strand.
TGAGTTTGTAGGACCAATTCAACTCCCAGGTAATAAAACAGGTGTGCGTTATATCATCACCGCAACAGGGTATCTGACCAAATGGGCGGAGGCACAGCCTGTGAAGGATTGCATAGGGGAAACAGTAGCCAACTTCTTGTTTAAATATATCTTAACCAAGTTTGGTTGCCCAAAGGTATTGATGAGTGATTGCGGTACTCACTTCCTCAATGAAACAATTAGCGCGCTGATAGAAGAGTTCCAGTTGTATCATAAGAAAAGTACACCATATCACCCCTGGGCTAATGGGACAATGGAGGCCTTCAATAAGATATTGGAGAATGCACTGACAAAGATTTGCAACGCACAACATAATGATTAAGACGTGCGCATACCGACAGTATTACGGGCGTACAAGACTACTTGCAAAAAGCTAACAGGCCAGACACCTTTCTGGTTGGTCTATGGCATATAAGTTGTGATGCCTATGGAATATATCATGCCTAGTCTATGCATAGCTGCCTTCATAGGGATGGTGGACTGCAGAGCCTTGGAAGAACGGCTCGCGCAGTTGATGGAGCTTGAAGAGGATAGATTCTTAGCTAGATTTCATCAGCAAGTACAAAAGGAACGTGAAAAGGCATGGCACAATCGACACATCAAGATGCGCACATTCAAGGTAAATGACTTGGTTTTATTATATGATAGTAAGTTCACTAAATTTCCAAGAAAGTTTCATATGCACTAGTTGGGGCCATATGTCATCAAAGAAATCACAGATGGGGGCGCGGTTCAGCTCACAAAGTTGAATGGAGAACCTTTCCCAAGAAAAGTGAATGGGAGTTGGTTGAAGCCGTATGCAAGAGATCTGACTCAATGACTACATGATGGTAGCATAGTCTTAGTGCTCCAGGCAGTTGCAAGGGAGCGCAGGACTATAAATTACACTGCCCGGTTTTGGGAGCTATGTGACAGAGGGGCTGTGTAAAAGAGGGTGATGTCACAGTACCAGAAGTGGCGTGAAGGGAATTGTGCTCTGGAGGGAGATACTGCGCAGCACAGCCAAAAAATGACCGTTAGGGGCACTATTCACGATTTGACAGCCAGGAGACGGTTAAGAGGAGCGGGGGGTGGCATGTCGCCAATTCAGCATTAATGGATGGATTTTGGGGGGAACGGTCAAATTTGAATTCAAAATCTCCTATAAATTATGTGTGGCCATCCAGCAAAAAACACTTTGTGTCCTTATAATTTTCACGTTGTGTTGTCTGTCACTTATGAATCACAAGTTTTTCGAGGATTTAGTCGCAAGCTCTGTGTTTGAAAATCTACCCAAGGACACCTAGCAATTTATTCACAGCACTATGTCAAGACCAGGAGAGACTGCAAGCACCGGAGGAACTGTTGCCTCCGAAGGAGCGGCTTCAAAAGTTATGAGCATGGAGGCTCCCGCTCTTGTGCCTACAATGCCAAGGTCGCCTAGGCCAAAGCATACACCAATGTGCAAGACTCGTAAGCCGAAGAAAGACAAGCAGAAAAGGTCGATGCCAATGCGTGAGTCGCCTAGAAAGCACTCTGCTACCCAGGCACAAAAGAAGGACAAGCAGCCTCAGAAGGTTGTAGATTTGGAGACCGAAGAGGGCGCTGAAGATATAGACGCTGAAGGCGTGGAGCCCATCTCCAATTTTCCGGAGTATATCCCTCCGCGGAAAGGAAAGGTGAAGGTCACCAAGGACCCAGACACGGAGGAATTTGGCATTCACATGCCCGTGTTGCCCGAAAATATAACCTTTGAAGGTCCGCGCTTGGCGAGGGTTCCCCTTTTAAAGATGGAGGACTCGGACTTGGTTGACCATGAGAGATTCCCCCACCTTGTGATAGAGGATTACATGAAACAGGTGTATTACAAAGAATCTGGTGTCACTGCATTGGAGCCAGTTGAGTGGATTCGTGGAGTAAATCAATCAGGGTTGTTGAACCTGTTGTGGGTGCCCCACTATCATCGCTCCAACATCAATATCACCTATATAAAGAAACTATTGACTTTGGTGCATGATGGGTATTTATGGCTTGGCTTGCCTATCCCCATCACATACATGCTCGTCCACAAAATCACGCTCCTGCCGCATGAAGGCTTGAATCCGACCAAGGAGTTTGGTAGAAAAACAAGCGAGTGCAACTTGGCAGAGGAGATGAAGGCGAAATTTGAGCTTATCAAGAAGTTGCCTAGGTACTCCATAACATCCATCAATAACCTCATGTTGAAAATTGTGACGCAAATACTAGCTGGCAAGGTCATGAGGAAGTGTCGCGTAGATGACGTTCTGGCGCCCGTGATCTTGTTAGCTGCATAATGCGTGGAGGGCGTGTAGTTTAACTGGTCGCACTATCTATGTAGCGAGTTCCTTGCGAATTGTCGCGAGGCTCAAGACAAGAGAAAGACCTTCCACTACGCATGGTTGTTGTTCTTTATTATGCTGGTTGCTTGGGAGCTGCCGAAGGACAGTCAGTTCCCTCCATTGGAGGCAGGTTTTCTAGAGGCTACACAGTTTGCCTCCCTTTGGGCCATGAAGGACCCCGTGCGGGTCACAGAAATGAATTTTTTTTGGGTTTTGATGGAGTCGAGCATTCGCATGGCCATCAACCAGCGGCCATGGTTGTCCCCAACCGTGTATGAGCAGTTATCAGAGTACACAGAGTTCAAGGTAGACTTCCACCGCATCTATCAGGGCGTGGAAGGATCCAGAGCAGAAGTGGTTCGATCTGCCATATCTTGCCACAGATGATGTGATTCAGGAAGTCATCAAGTGATGGCCAGCAGATTGGCACTCTCTGTCTAACCTGGCCACAAGTACCAGCAAAGGCGAGGGGAGTTCCGCAGAGAAGAAGAAGGAGGAGGTATCGAAATAGGTGGTCTAAATGTTAGCCATGCAGTGAAGGAAGAATGCCAAGGAGAAGGCCCGATTAGAAAAAGAGAGCGTTGCAAAGCAGCAGGCTAAACAAGAGCAACACAACTCCGAGCGAAGCTGTAAATCCCCTTCATCCCAGACCAAGGAAGAAGAGAAGTCAACACAGGGCAGTGGCAGTGATGAAGGACAGAGCACTCCATTCTAGGTCAAGAGGTACAAAGAACAGTAGACGGAGGGGCCCTGGAAGAAGTCAAAGGCGACTAAGCCACTACTGGATCCCATTATGTTGACAGAGGGCAACCTCGACGAGATCAAGGAAAAAGTGTGCTACACCACCGCTAAACTATTACAACGATTGAACAACAACACTAGCAATCATTAGGTACTATTCAAAAGGATCTACACGAACTATAGATCCAGACCAATAAGCTACAGGTGGGTGCAGGTCAGGTGGGCGCTGCACAGACGAGCTTGGCACCAGGGACAAGTCAGGCCGTAGAACTTGTCAGGTCAGTGGACCTCGGGACATTCGCGCTACCAAAAGGGTGCCAAAGCATGGAATCAGCCTATGACAAGGTCATCATGAGCACTTCGAAGAACATCAGCCTCAATGTCACAGCGCTCCGCAAAGAATATCTTCACGTGTTGCAGACAGGTGTGACGGCGGAATTGAGGGCTCGGGAGTAGCGCACTCTCAACTTAATAAGTGAATATTGGGTGAACAATGAGAAAATTTTCGCCGAGAATATTGAGTCCCTGAAGGCAAACGAAACGATCTAGGCGCAGAGTGCCCAGCTAGCAAACGCGGTGGTAGAGGCATGCAGGTCAGTGTCGGAGTTGCACATACCTGAGGAGGCGCTGCTTGAGGCTAAGATCTGGAAACTTGTTGCAGGCGTCCGCGATGCTAAGGCAGAGGTGGCCAAAGTTTAGTTTGAACTTAATATGAAAATCACAGAACTGGAGCTTAAGTCACAACCTTCGACTCCGCCAGAAGTTAGGGAACAACGTGAAGCTGCCGTCAGGGAAGGAATCGCTACTGTGGATGCTGCGGTCACTGATTGTACAACTTTGTTTGAATAGGCCATGGAAGTGGTGACGAGCTTGCAAGAGGATCCCACTGTGCAGATATTGAATACCGAGATCTCTGAGCTCCAGCAGCAATATAACGAAGTAAGGGCGACGACACGCACCACTACTACAACACAACGCCTCGCCAAGTTGCAGGAGGCAAAGTAACTTCTTGCACAGGTGGAAGCAACACAGAAAAAAGGAAAAATTCCTTAAGGCCAGGTTGGGTCCTTGGTTGGATGAAGCCTACCTGGTCTCGGCTAATATACAGGAAAAGTTGGCAAACTTGCAGCTTACGCAGCAGAAGATCAAGCAATCCGGAGAAGGACCAGCCATAAAGAAACTAATGGAACAAGTGAAGCAGGTAGCCACATAGAGCGCGGATGAAGTAGCAGTTGTGCAAGTGGAGCTGGGGGATCTTCGCAACAATATCATTGCATCAGCCGAGTGACTCGAGGGCGAGTCACGACCTTTGTGTTGGGGGCTTGTTGGGATGGGGTCCCCTGTGGTCAATTTTGGGGCAAAAGCCCAAGTTTTAATGTAAAGAGATGTAAAGTCTCTGCAAATTGTGATCGCGGAGCACGTAGCTAGTTAAGAGTCAAAAAAGGGTTTTACCCTCCTTTATGTAAGCTTGAGCCGGCTTTTTGAAGATATACCCATGGCCCGCGAACCATGAGATTCTATAAATAGGTGTGTCTTAGAGAGTGTAAGGCAAGTAATTGAAGTTTGTCTATGGGCACGAGCAAAGGAGTCTAGTGCATAGAAGTAATCGTAGAGGGGAAAAGACTCTACAGCTGAGTGCGCAGAGGCCTAGAGTAGTGTCCGCAGTTGAGTGCGCGGACCCCTGCAGCTCAGTGCGTATGGAAGTATTGAACTGTAAACCTATATTAAATATCAATATAGAAGATTATCGCAAAAATTCCTATGTTTTAGCTCTTTGATTATGTTATGTATGATTGTGATATATATGTTGTGATGAATGATGTCTTCATGAAATAATGATGCATTAATGCGCGAATTTACTTGATCTGTATAACTAACTGAACGCAATTAACATTAAGTGATTACACGAAGATCCTAACACTTTCTGTTAAAGTTATCGAACAGTTAGGCAAATCCGAGTAAATACCGATCTAAGAGTAATCTATGGTGCGCGTAAGTAACTAATTCACATGTACAGAGTCCGCAAAAGCTAGTCGTAGACCTTCATAGAGGTCTAAAGGCCAATCGAAGGAAGTTACAGTGATAAGCCAAAAGGGCTTAAAGATCTGCGTGAAGGCAGATCTAGGTTGCAGAAGGACATCACATTGATCTCTGAGTGCAGAAACTTGGTTCCAGCACCCCCCCATATTGCTTCGGGTGAGACTTTAGTCTGCACGCCACAGATTGATGCCAAAAGGGCCAATAGTGTAGGGATTTTTTTTGCGCAACTAACTCTGAACCTGGTTCAGGACCCCCTAATCCAAGAAGGAGTGGCACCTCCAGGGTGTCTATTGGATGAAGATGTGTCACATGTGTGTAGCCGTCGAAGGATCTGGACAAATTTATCCATCATCATGTTCCTTTATCGCTCGAGGGCTTCCTCGGGTAATATTTTGAAAGGATCTCCTACCCCCTTGTCTTTCTTTTCTTTTGCCATGGGAGGTTTTTTGGGGTTTGCGAGGCTAGTCTTGCAAAGGTTCAACTAGTTCAAGCCCTAACTCCTTATACCCTGACCTCGTTGGGGACATGCAAAGAAAAACAAAGAAATAGCAGACCGCTCTGATACCACCGATCCAAAATTATGCAGGAACACAACAAAATATAGATATACACATAAACAAAGAGATGCAATGGAAATAAAACTTCATTTCATTAATATCAAAGAACTGAAATGTGCTTACATACATAAATGGAAATAAACTAGCTCGTGCGATGGTAGCTTATCTATGAGAAGAGATGTGGTGACTACATGCCTCTGAACCATGTTACAATGAGGCTCAAAGGCCTATTTATTATTAAGAACTAATGGAAAACCCTAAACATCCAAAAACCTAACCCTAGGAGATGAAACGCCAAAATTGTGGGCCTTGTTTGGGTAAATTGGTACATCAGCTTCCCGAGGTCGTAACTTTGGCATATGATCTCCATTTGGCTACCATAATACCTCGTTTCGAAGATCTCAAAGAGGAGGCTGAAAATAAATAGGTCATTTGGCTTATGAATTTTCTTGTCTCTCTGTTTTCCTGATAAATGTCTTTTAGTCCCTCAAAACGGATCGAGAAGTTTAGGACCCGAAAACTGTCAAAAATAATAATATGGGCTACAATTAAGGAAACTAAAAAGAAACAACTGTGGCGTCCAATTGGAATAAGCAGGTGGCCACCCATATCCTCCTGGATCACCTCCACTCATGAATGTGATCATATATATGGGTGGAGTCAAACTATTTCAAAGAGGTCAAAATCTGGGTTCTAGTTTCATAATGGATGGGTAACTAGAAATGGGTCAGAAACGTAGTTGTCAAGGCATTGAAGTTGTTGAAGGAAGTTTGTGGAAATTCAACATACCACTTAATTATCGTACCAATAAGAGCTATCTGGAAAAGTCGTAAATGAATTATATCATCATTTAAGGAGTTGGAGGAACACCATAAATGATATGTCATAACATGAGTGGACAGGTCTTCTCCAGGATTTCCGTTAAATTTTGAAATGTCACTTGACAAATTGGTAGGAATAGTTGTCCATCATGAAGAATGAGAAACGGGATCATTCGTTAGCCAGGATAAATGTGGTAACTCAAAAGTTGCAACAAATGACAACTACCCATTAAAGTATCTGTGTGGAAGTTGACCTTGTGGGTAAACGTTAACTTGGGGTGGAGGATATCCTAGGTATGATGGAATGGTCTGAGCAACCAAAATTTGCATTCTAGGATAAGGAGTATTTTAATAACCAACATAAGTGTAACTAGGTTGTCAAGTTCCATGAAAACTCTGATAAGGCTGAAATGTTCTTGTTTGATTATGTTGACCTTGATAAGGCATTTGTGGAATAACAATTTGACCAATAGGTACTTGTGGAATACCATGGAATGGTTGCCCATATGGATTTTGCATCATCCCTAAACTGGGTAAATTATTTGGTACCTGTGTCATACTATGCACAGGTTGATTTACTTGCATCTTAGGTATAGACTAACCAAGTGGTGGAGTTTGTAATGCACCCTAAAGAGGCTGGGTAGATGGGATTTGAGAGATCCCAGATAGTGTTGGAATAGGTTGTGTTTGAGATACATCCTGGATAGGTTGGATCACTTGAGGTGAAACTTGGGCAGGTGGGGGTATAGATTGAATAAGTTGGCAAGTAGGACCCTGGGGTGTAGTTGGGACAAGTTGAGAAGTCGAGATTTGATTTCAACCCAAACTAGGTTGAACAGACAACGTAGGATTCCAAGGATTAACAGTCATTCCTAGAAAAGGAGGACTTGTAGGAAGATGACTCGAATAGGATGGAGCACCAATTTGTGGTATTTGATTATCATATGGAAACATTCCAGTAACAGGTTGCCCCCTACTTGGGAATAAGGAAAATATGGAGGTAATCGCCCCCGAAGAGGAAAGTACCCAGTGTAGGATGGAGTAGGCTATTGTAGATGTCCCAATCCACTAAGAAATGAGCCATATTGTTGCGCCAAAGAAGGCTAGGGCACAATAGGTAGAATAAGTTGTAAGGTGCTCATTAAAGAGGTACCAAATAACATTCCATATGAAGATGACAAGGGAGAAGTCCATGGTGTTGGAATTATGGCTAATGTGTTGTCCTTGATCGCAACCTACTAGATAAAGATGTCAACATTACGATAACATGATGATTATGCAGGATGGAACAAATGCTACAAAAGTGATCAACAGAGACATGACAAATGGACGTTGAATATGAAGTTTGGGAAAGTATATGCGGATCCTATGCAGAAGGGTCGCATACATACGCAGGTATTGTGAAGAAAAATTGCGTATATAATCCACACCATGGTAACTTGAATACCAAGAGTATTTACCATGGTATTGGCCCATAGTAATGAGTGAAAAAATGGTTATTTGATCCCATCAAAGAATACCAATGGAATTACTAAGGGATTGACATAAGGTATTGGCTAAGGCTAAAGCTATATAAGGAGATGGATATCAAAGTGTTAGGTGTGCAAGTATTGTGTTGTCTATGAATGATTTGATCTTAAACAGGTGTGCACCAGGGAGAAAGAAGAAGACATAGATCTAAAAGATTTGAAATATGTTGACATGTACGCTTAATTGATTTACTTGTTGCAAATGTCTAATATTGATGAAATTATGATGATTATTCAGAAGTCCGTAGTATTGACAGTCAATGTTGCAGAGAGTGTAATTGTGTTTGCAACGGTAGTTTTTCAGATCTATACGTAGGTATGTTTGGGCATAGTCGCGTACATATGTAGATCCACCTCTGAAGGGTCACTTATATATTTCACGAAATAATTTTCAATATGTGCAGATCTATACGTAGGTGTTGTGCATGGTAAGCGCATACACACGTGGATATTTCTTATGGAAGTCGCATACATAAACTAGGGTTTGTTCTGTTGATTAATGCTTACATATGTGATGATTGATGTTCACAGTTGATGTTATATGGTTTACTTGTTGCTATCTGTCAATGATGTCTTTATCATGATTGAGGTGACTTGGTTGAATCTAATGGGATAAAAATGTGATTGAGTATATGATTTATAATTGGTTCAGAAATATGTGATTGATTCTATGATATGTAGTTGATGAAATGGTCTGTGAATGGTTCAATGACTAATGATTTAAGTATTCAGTATTTTGAGAATTGTACGCAAACATTATACAGAGAAAGCACGTACAGACGCGAGTCTTATTCAGTATAGTCACGTACATAATTTGATATTTATTGTTTCTGGTTGGGTTACGCATTTAGTGAGTTGATACTTCAGAATTTAAATTGATTTATAGTGTGAAAGTGTCTCAGATTCAATAATTCAGTTTGTTTGGGTTTATGGTTGATATGGGTCAATTTGAAAAATTGAAAGGTGGTCTATAGTTTGGTTTGATGATTGTTTGACAGATGCATCTAGTTTGAAACATTCTGAAAAGTGGTCCACAAGGAGCTGAAGGTAGGAGCCTTCAGAAAGGGGGTAGGAGATCCCTTAACAAGTTCAGGGGGTTGTAGCTCCCTTCTAGTAGGTGTTGGAGAATGAGAGAAGGTTGCAGCTTTCTACATGTGGTTACCTGCGTACTGGTTGGAGTTTGTGCCAGTACAAGATTGTAAGAAGTTTTACTTTATAATAAAAGAATAAGACATAGATGACAATGGTTTTCTTCCACATTGGGTTTCCACCTAAAATCTTGGTGTTCATATGTGTTGATATGTTTATTGTGTGTTGATGATCTATCTACTCTTTATTGTTTCTTAATGAATGAATAATGAAGTAATTATGCATTGGTTAAATATGAACAGGTAATGAAATTAATGATAAACTAGTTATTTGGATGTACGTGGGTTGCATTGATCACAGTCGCATCCATACGCTTGTTTCCTTAATGACAGTAGTGTACATAAATCAGAATAAGAAATTGAAAAATTGAAGTGTGTAAAACTGATTCACCCCCCCCCCCCCACTTCAGCGTTTTTCTTAACAATTGGTATCAAAGCAGGTCCCTTGGAAGAAGCTTGATCACTTAAAGGGAGATTCATCAAAATGAGCAATCAAGAGGGAGTATCTTCTACATGGCCACCCTTGTTTAATGAAACTAACTCGGTTTTATGGAAAGTCAGAATGAGAGCATATTTGTAGTCACTTGGAGCTGATGTTTGGGAAATCGTTGAAGGAGGTTATCAGTATCCATCCTCCATTCCCATAGATGATGTAGGGAAGAAACAATATGAGACCAATGCAAAGGTATTTAATGCTCTCTTAGGAAGCTTGGCAGAATCAGAATTTGTGAAGGTTATGCAGTTGAATACCGCAAAAGCTACATGGGATAAGATTATCCGGAGCTATGAAGGTGACACTACGGTAAAAAGCGCTAAACTTCAAACATTTAGAATTCAATATGAGACTCTCATACTGCATAATGATGAAAGTATTGCAAGTTTTTTCCTTAGTGTAGATGAGATTGTTAACTCAACGAGAAATCTTAGTGATGAAGTAAAAGATTCGATTGTTGTTGAGAAAATTCTAATATATCTAACCCCGAAGTTCGATTCCAAAATATCTGCCATTGAAAAAATGCAAGATTTGAAGAACCTTGCTATTGAACAACTTCATGGGATCTTACCATCTTATGAAATGAGAAAAAGGGGTCCATTAGATATCAGAGAAGCAACATTCAAAGCTTACATACAAAGGAAAGGAAAAGGAAGAGCTTAAGGAATCAGGTTACATTTCAGACGAAGAAGAAGCAAATTTCATGAAGAAACTCCAAGTAGAAACTGAAAAGTTTAGATGTAGGCTTCAGGTTGGTCACTACGTTGCTAAATGTCCTTATAAAGAAAATCGTAGGATAGGGAAGAATTCTTCAAAATGGAATGTTAAAGGAAGGATTGATAACACGAAAAGTTTTTATACTCACTAAGATAGTGAATATTCTTCCAATAATGAAGATGTTGAATATGATCAAGATTGTAATTGCTTATGGCATTTGAAGAAAAATGTGTAGATGAATATGATGATGTTTTTATGGCTGCTCTAGAAGAAAATGGTATCTGTGAGGAAAATACTCTTATTGAAGAAACAACTCAGCTAAAAATCCGTTTAGAAGAAGTTAAATTAGCTGAAGAAACTTTGAAGAAACAAGTTCTAGAAAAGGAAAGACACAATGAAAGTTTAGAACTTGAAATAGTGGGTCTAAGAAAGAAACTTGAGAAAACAAGGGCTCTAAATCTTAGATTTGCTAAAGGATCTGAGACTTTAGATGAAATCATCAAAGTGCAACACTCTCCTCTAATTAAGATAGGTCTTGGATACAATTCAAATGGTGAATCAACAAAAACTATAAAATCTTCTAAAACAAGTATAGGAAGTTATCTTAATGTTGTAAAAGGAAGTAGTCATTAGAATTATAGCTCTCGGCAAAATAATGAAGGATCAAATATCTCTCAAGCAAAACAACCTTACCATAATCAAAGGGGAAGCTACTCAAGAAGGTATTATACTACTCCTATTTTAAAGGTCAATGCTTCACTTGTCATAATTTTGGTCACAAAGTTGTTCAATGCGTCACTTATAAAAATATTATGACTAGAGAAGCAAGAAAATAAAAGAATGAGATCGGGGCAAAGAAATATTCTTATAATGTTTTCTCACCTCTTCAAGATGAAATTGAATGTTCTTTATGCAATAACTTTGGTCATAAAGAAATTGAATGCAGAAGCAGAATGGGACCATCTTACCAGCATGAGAAGAAGATAATAACACCCAAGGTATGGAAAAAGAAAACTACAGACTCTGAAAATTGTGGTCTAGCTTTGTATGCAGGAGATCAAGAAAATATGTGGTACATTGACAACGGATGTTCAAAGCATATGACAGGTGACAAAGATAAGTTTATGTCTTTTAATGAAATAAAGAAAGAAAAGAATGTAACTTTTGGTAATAACTCACCTGCTGCTATCAAAGGGAAAGGAACCGTGTTGTTAAAGAAAAAGGTCAAGGCTGGAAATGTTTTATTTGTTGATGGATTAAGACATAACTTGTTGAGTGTTAGTCAAATGTGTGACCAAGGGCATGAAGTTGTTTTCATATCAAAGAATTGCATGGTAAGAAATATGGATACATGTAAGATCATAATAAAGGGAACAAGAACTCCAGATAATGTTTATGTCTTGGAAGGCAACCAAGAACATTGTTACTTAAGCAAATATGAAGAAAGTTGGCTTTGGCACAAAAGGTTGGGACACCTTAGCTTTTCTCAATTATACAAATCAAGCAAAATGGGAGTAGTTTGTGACTTGCCCAACATCTCTCCACCTGAAAATAACATCTGCAAATCATGTCAATTTGGTAAGCAAACTAGAGTTCAGTTTAATGCTAAAGAAGGTACTTCAAGTAAGCCACTTGAACTTATTCATATTGATTTATGTGGTCCTATTAGAAAGAAGTCTCCTCACAGTGAATAATGCTTCATATTATTCATTAATGATTTTACAAGAATGTGTTGGATTAGCTTACTAAAATATAAAGATGAAGCATTTGATAAATTTAAAGTATTCAAGGCTCTGGTAGAAAATGAGTTAGATTTGAAAATCAAATGTCTTAGATCTGATAGAGGAGGAGAGTTTATATCATATGAGTTTTTCAATTTTTGTGAACAACATGGCATCAAAAGATAGTTTTCTATAGCTAAGACTCCTCAACAAAATGGAGTAGCAAAAAGAATGAACAGAACAATCCAATAAATGGCATGTGCCATGTTTGATGAGGCGGGAACTTCGCATACCTTCTAGGGGGAAGCAACACATACAATCGTGAATATTCTTAACAAAGCTCATCTTCAAGTAAACAATGATAAAACTCCATATGAACTATGGTATGGTAAGCCTGCAACTGTCAAACACTTTAGAATTTTTGGAAGAAAATGTTACATAAAGAACAATGATGATAAGCTTGGAAAATTTGAATCTAGAGTTGATGAAGGAATCCTTCTTGGATACTCTTCTAGAAGCAAGGGATATAAATGTTATAATAAAAGGCTTCAAAAGATTATTGAATGCATAGATGTTGTAATTGATGAAGCATCCACAGGTACCAAAAAGGAAGACCAACAAATGATGAACCTCTCCCTACTACAAGCCAAAAGGTTGTAGAAGAAGGAAATAGAGAAGCATCAGAAGAAAGAAATGAAGATACAGATACATTAGAAAAGACTCCTTCAAGGTATGTTCAGAAAAATCATCCTGAATCTCAAATTATAGGTGAAAAGGATGCAAGAATACAAACTAGAAGAACTCTTGTTGGAACTTCTAGTTACCTAGCCTTACTATCCACAATTGAACCTCAAAATGTGAATCAAGCAAGCAAAGATGAATGTTGGGTTAAGGCAATGAATGAAGAACTTGATCAAATAGAAAAGAACCATACATGGGAATTAGTACCAAGGCCTCATGATAAAAATATTATTGGGACAAAATGGGTGTTCAAAAACAAATTGAATGAAAATGGAGAAGTAATTTGAAACAAAGAAAGACTTGTATGCTATGCTCAACAGGAAGGGATAGACTTTGAAGAAACATTTGCACCTGTAGCTAGACTTGAAGCCATAAGAATGTTTCTTGCATTTTCAAGTTTTCATAGCTTTAAAGTATATCAAATGGATGTCAAATATGCATTCTTAAATGGGGATCTAGAAGAAGAGGTCTATATAGAACAACGTGAAGGGTTTAGCCTTGGAAATGATAAAAATATTGTGTGTAAACTTAAAAAAGACATTGTATGGATTGAAACAAGCCCTTCATGCATGGTATTATCGTTTTGACATGTACCTTCGGCAACAAGGGTTCAAAAAGGGGTATGCGTATAACAACCTATATATTATAATGGATAAATATAAACTTTTAATAGTTGTTGTTTATGTAGATGACATAATATTTGAAAGCAATGTAGAATCTATGAGTTAAGGATTTGCCTCAGTTATGCAACAATAATTTGAAATTTCTCTAATTGGTGAACTAACGTACTTTCTTGGTCTTCAAGTTCAACAAACTGAGAATGGTATCTTTCTTTCTCAAACCAAGTACCTCAAACTGCAAGTCAATATGCACACCAATGGCAACAGGATACAACCTTAGTCAGAATGATGATTCTCCTTCAGTCAATCAACTGGAATATAGATCTATAATTGGCATCTTTCTCTAGCTTATAGGTACAAGACCAGACATTATACATCCAGTTGGAATTGTTGGACAATTCCAAGCCAATCCTAAGGAAACTCATCTCCAAGCAGTTAAGAGAATATTCAAGTATCTACAAGGAACTCAAGGTTTTGGTCTATGGAATCCCAAAAATGTAGACTTTACACTTCATGCTTACACAAACGTAGATTGGCAAGGTAATATGGATGATTGCAAGAGCACTAGTGGAGGAGAATTTTATCTGGGACCTCGATTGGTATCATGGTTCAGCAAGAAACAAAGCTCCATCGCTCTATCTACTGTCGAGGCAGAATATGTTGCTACTTCATATTGTTACACTCAACTTCTATGGGTTATGCAAACATTGCAAGACATTCAAATCACTTGTCCTCGACCTGTACCTATTCTTTTTTATGATACTAGTGCCATAAGTATCTCTAAAAATATTGTTATGCACTCAAAAACCAAGCATATTCCAATCAAATATCATTTTCTGAGAGAACAGTTGCTTGAACAAAAGGTCAAACTGGAATATGTTCCTTCAAAGTAACAAGTTGCAGATATATTTATAAATCCACTTCCACGTGATTCCTTTGAATATCTCAAACATATATTAGGAACGATTCTTGCTTCATCACTCTGCTAATTATTATGATAGGTATTTCATGTTCAGGGGAGTTGAGACTTACTACATTTTACTTTCTATATGTTGATGATGTGAAGGAAAATCGTGTATGTACACGGTTTCTAAGTTAAACAGTTGTGTATATATATTAGTGATTGGTAAAATGACATAGATGTAGGGGGAGCCTCCTATATGCATTCATCATTATGGTCTTTTGTTGCTATCATTAGTTTGTTGTAGTTTGTTCGTTAAGGGGGAACAACTATTATAACCCTAAAGCTCCTTGTTGGCATTATGGTTCCACAAGCATATATTGTTGCATATCTTTGCTCATGTCTGATACTTATACTGTTACTTATAGAAATTTACATGTTATCATTATATTGTTGCTATCAAATATTCATGTTGCAGGTTCCTCTATGATATATGGAGGTTGTTGATAACTATCATGATCTTACACCCTCATTGTTGAGGTCCTGGTTATTGGTTATATATGTCATATATTTCCCTTGATGTAAAGGTCATGTGAAGACCCATGATGTAATCGTTGTAATATTTAGTCATGTATGAGTTATTGGGATCAACTCATGCTTTGTATGTAATCCCATTATTTTGGGCAATTGATGTAATAATGAGTCAAAGGTCATTTTTGGTTGAGTCAGTTGAATATCTTCAACACATGATCAGGGGGATCAGGGTTAGTCTGCAGTTTCTAAAAAGGCGGTCTTCGTTCAACATTGGTCAGCCCCTTACCCTTGATGTCAAAGGGGGAGAGAAGCTTGGTGTTTAAGAGAAGAATGATTGGAGGAGTTTGGTAAGAAGCATTAGTATTTGCAGGTGTGTTTGTAGATGGTTTAATGTTAACCAAACACCAAAGTGGTTGCCATCAAGTCCAAAGGGGGAGATTGTTGGCATTATGGCTAATGTGTTGCCCTTGATGGCAACCTACTTGATAAAGATGTCAACATTACTATAACAGGATGATTATGCATGTTGGAACAGATGCTACAGAAGTGATGAACAAAGACATGACAGATTAGAGATATATGGATGTTGAATATGAAGTTTAGGAAAGTATATGTGGATCTTATGCAGAAGGGTCGTGTACATACACGAGTATTGTGAAGAAAAGTCGCATACAAGATACACACCATGGTAACTTGAATACCAGGGGTCTTTACCATGGTATTGGCCCATAGTAATGAGTGCGACAACAGTTATTTGATCCCGTCAAAGAATACCAATGACATTACTAAGGGATTGGCCTAAGTTATTGGCTAAGCCTAAAGCTATATAAGGAGATGAAGATCAAAGTGTTAGGTGCACAAGTATTGCGTTGTCTATGAATGATTTGATCTGAAATAAGTGTGCACCATGGAGAAAGAAGAAGACAGATCTGAAAGATATGAAATATGTTGACATGTATGCTTAATTGATTTACTTGCTGCAAATCTCTAATATTGATGACATTGTGATGCTATGATCTAAACAATTTATTCAGAAGTTCGTAGCATTGGTAGTCAAGGTTGCAGAAAGTGTAATTGTGTTTGTAGCAAAAGTTTTCAAATCTATACGCAGGTATGTCTGGGCATAGTTGTGTACATACACGGATCCAACTTAGAAGGGTCGCGTATATATTTTGCGAAATAATTATCAATATGTGCAAATCTGTACGCGGTTGTTGTGCATGAGAAGCACATACATACGCTGATATTCCTTATGGAAGTCATGTTCATAAACTAGGGTTTGATTTGTTTATTAATGCTTACACATATAATGATTGATGTTCACATTTGATGTTATATGGTTTACTTGTTGTTGTGTGTCAATGGTGTCTTTATCATGATTGAGGTGACTTGGTTGAATTTAATGGGACAAAAGTGTGACTGAGTATATGATCTATAATTGGTTTAGAAATCTATGATTGATTCTATGATCTGTAACTGATGAAATGGTCTATGAATGTTTGAATGAATAATGATTTAAGTATTCACTATTTTGAGAACTATACACAGGTGTTATATAAAGAAAGCACATATATACGCGAGTCTTATTTAGTACTGTTGTGTGCATAATTTGATATTTATTGTTTCTGGTTGGGTTATGCATTCAGTGAGTTGATACTTCAGAATTTCAATTGATTTATAGTGTGACATTGTCTCATATTCAATGCTTTAGTTTGTTTTGGTTTATGGTTGATATGGGTCTAGTTTGTAAATTTGATGAAAGGTGGTCTATAGGTTGGTTTGATGATTGTTTGAAAGATGGATCCATTTTGAAACATTCTAAAAAGTGGTCCACGATGAACTGAGGGTAGCAACATTTAGAAAGGGGGTAGGAGCTCCCTTTCAGTAGGAATCGGTAAACAAGTTCTGGGGGTTGTAGCTCCCTTCCAGTAGGAGTCAGTAAACAAGTTTAGGGGCTTGTAGCTCCCTTCTAGTAGGAGTCGGTAAACAAATTTAGGGGCTTGTAGCTCCCTTCCAGTAGGTTCTAGAGAACGAGAGAAGGTTGTATCCTTTTGCAGGTGGGTGTTTGCGTACTGGTTGGAGTCTATGCCAATACAAGATTGTAAGTAGTTTTCCTTTATAATAAAAGAAGAAGACAATGATGACAATAACGATGATTTTCTCCCACGTTGGGTTTCCACCTAAAATCCTGGTGTTCGTGTGTGTTGATATGTTCCTTATATGTTGATGTTCTATATGCTCTTTATTGTTGCTTAATTAATGAATAATGAAGTAATGACGCACTGGTTAAAGATGAACAATTAATGATAAACTAGTTATTTGGATATACACGGGTTGCATGGATCACAGTCGCATACATATGCTCGTTTCCTTAATGAAAATAGAATACATAAATCATAATAACAAATTGAAAAATTGAAGTGTGTAAAATATTGATTCACTGCACACCCCACCCCCCCTCCTAGTATTTTTCTTAACACATGGGACTAGTTGATGCACAAGAAAAGGTTCCAAATAGTGACTAGTAGCTAGGCGGTACTGATGGGACACCATGCAAATGGGTTTATGGCAAAGTTAAAAACATAGAAGTAGTTGCAACTTCGGTTGACTCACTCATGATAGTAGACACAGGTTGAGAGATCGTCCTTGACTCAGTCATGGTTAAACTTCTCAAAGGAGTTTGTTGAGGGAAATCCAAAGGTGAATTGAAATGAGGAGTCTTAAGTCAAGGAGCTTGTGCTTGAGTATGAGGGGTAATAAAAGGATGAGCTTGATAAAGAGGAATCCCTCTTAAATGGACAGGAGATGAAGGTTGAGACTCTTCTTCAGTAATTTTCTCAATACTCAAAAGATCGGGTGGAAGTTGCTCTCTGTAAGGACCAAAATATATAGGTTGTGGTTGAGACAAAGGTAGAGTAAGAGAAGAAGACGGCCTCGAAGTAATTGGTTCAATTAGTTGAGGTGCCTTAGGCTATATGACTTTAGGTTGTAAAGTATTTGAATCCAAAATTTCAAGTTCAATGACCCCAGGTTGTAATGTTTCAAAGGTTTCAATTTTGACTACGTTAGGCTCACTAGTTGGTAAGGATGTAATTTTAGGTTCAATACTTATAGGAAGTGTGATTCTGGTTGATTGATTTCAGGTGTAGTTCCAGAAGGGGAATCTTTTGAAGTAACAGTTTAGGTAGTTTCGGTCTTCTTATTCTTATGACGACCAGGTGTTGCCTCTGGAGGTAAAGGAGACAATCTTTGCATTTTACCCGAATGACGGGTTGTTGAGGGTGTTCTTCCATGATGGATTAATCAATTTTAGAAACTAACAACATACATAAATCAAAACAGGGGTAACTAGGCAAAAGGATTTACCGAGTAACTGTGAACTGCAATATATTATTTCCAATACGTGTAGGCAATCTCCATGAATATTGTGTTCGATATATCACATTAGACAAGGTGATTGAATTGGTTACCTATGGCAGGATAACAACCTATAGGGGACTTCCAAAATAAATCTGGAGGTACATGGAAGCATAGTTCTTGGTAGTTTTGTCTAATGTGTCATGTACGACAAGAAGTATTCTAATATACTTTTCATACATGGAGCGCCATCCGATATACCCAAGGGTACGTGGAGAATGATCTAATATACTTACATTCGTGGAATACCAACTACCCCCATAATGTAACGCGAACAAGTAACAATAACTCCTACATTTAAAGACATCAGGACATGTCTCTAGCCTAAACCTCTATGTGTGTCGTTAATGTTCCAAATGCTCCTTAGGTTAATTAAGTATATTTTAAAATTGATCTTCAATTATGTTTCAGTTTCAAGACTCGTAGTACACGTTCACTTGAATTTCTTATGATGCAACTAGTATGATAACAAGAACTTTTTCACTTTTCAATGAAGATCTATCTACGAGAAGGAAAAGACAAGCAATAACTCAACAATCAATGATGAAACAAACAATTCTTCCTAAACAAATATTTAAATGTAACTGCTCCAATTCAATTCAAAATCCTATATGTAATGTAAATAATAATTATTTTTTCTTTTCTTTCCTTTTCAATTTTCCAATGTGATGAAAATAAAATGCAACTAGATCATTGATGAAAGAATTCACAAATAATGGGATTGTAATATAAAAATTCCTTTATCCAATCAACAATCAAGCCTAATGTTTTCAAAAACCTAATTGATAAGAAAAAAAATCAAAGAAACTCTCATAAAAGGCAAACAAAATCAAATGTAAACACAATGATGGCTTTACAGAGACACAGAAAAATTCAGAGACTCAAGAAAATCTTTTGGATCAAATTAGAACTGAGAGCAAGGTAAAGAAATGCATTTTTTTTTCATTCTACAGAACCATCACATGTGCAGAATGGGCACGAGTGCAAACCATTGCACTTCCAAAGAGGAGAGACTGCACTGGGTTGCTTTGTCTTAGAACAAAGAGTGCATTGGGGCTAATTTCGTTCAAAAGACGACACAAAAAACCTACCAAGCTCATTATTCTATTTTCTTAAGGCCAATTTTTATCTGAATAAGTCAATTCAGGTCACTTTGAAAGGTTAAAAATGACTAGGCCAAGGAAACCACTAAGGGAAATCTCAGTCCCTAATGGAGTCGCCAAGTTGTTATGTGGAAAATTCACTTCTGCAAACAAAAATGAACTCCTTGGATCTAGTGGTCTGATCTAGAAACAATAGGGGAAAAAATATCTATGTTTTCCTTAGAGAGATTAGAATACGGAAAAGAGACCTACCTGGAATCTATAGTAAGCCCTCCTCTTCTCCTTGCTTGTAAGCTCCAACTCTAGCTCCAAGTGTTATAAATGGAACCTGCAAAATGACTAAAACAAGCAAGATAACTACAATATCCACATAGCATAAACTAATGTCTCTAATCAATGAGTCAAATGGCATTGAAATACATAAGCATCAACATGACACAAGTATAAGAAAACATAATGATTTTTGTATTAATAAAAGAAGGAGATAGTTACAATCATTTATAGATGCTTGACTTTATATATGTCTCCCCAGTTGTCTTGTCTTTCCTTGCCACAAAGCAAACTTTCAAACTCAACCCTAATGCATTAATGGAGGATGATTCCTTAAGCTCAAAGTAGCAACATGAGGGCACTAGTAATCTCCAAAAGCCAACCTAGACTCTATGGGAGGCAATGAATTTATAGGGTAAAAGTGGTAGTTTAGGATTTACCAATCTAGGCTTGAGATCCACATATGAAGGAGGATAAGCTCTAAAGATAAGAGATAAGACCTCTAGAGTAGAAATTCGAGATATATATCAATGGTAAATCGTTAAAACCACCTTAGAAGCTTCTGGAAGGATAAGTTTCATTATATATATATCTATATCTATATATATATATATATATATATATATATATATTCACGAAATTCTAGAATCATCGCACCTACAAAGTAGAGCAACTTGCGTTGATTAGTGTAGGTGCTCAGTTATGCAACTTGCAACCATTACAGGTGGACTGAAGTGCAAGATGTGCTAGGGTGAAAAACATGGTTTTTGTGCTGATTGACCCAGAAACTCAGACTTCTTGGAGAGGAAATGCTTAGGGCTTTGCAAAGGGATAATGGCAAAGTGTCATGGATGTTGATTGATCCAATTTTCAGGCCATTTAATTGGATGCAATAAAATGACCTGTAACACTACATGTCCTCAAAGACAACTTTCATAAAGCTCAAAACCAAAAAAAATCTACATAGACAGACACAAGATAAAGCATAACGTTGATGTATAGGCATGGTGTACCTTCGTCTACAACCCTACAGGCATTCATTACTCAAAATGAAGGGGGCAGAAAAATAGAAGCCCAAGTTCTATGGGCCATATAGGATTGCGAGACGAGCTGGGGAGGTGGCCTACGAGCTAGAGCTTCTGAAGGGGTGTAAAAGTTACAACATATTCCATGTTTATTGCCTAAAAAAGGCTCTAGGGCAGCTTTTAGTTACTTCTAGCAAGCTTCCACCCTTAGATGAAGAAGGGGAGTTGGTTTTGGTTCTAGAGGAAATTCAGGAGATGAGGGAGCAGAAGTTAAGGAGTAGGATTATGAAGGAGTACTTGGTAAGGTGGAAGGATTTTCTTGTTGAATATGCCACTTGGGAAGGTGAACATGTGCTCAAACATTTGGAGTTGAAGTTGCTTGAGGACAAACAATCTTAGGCGAGGAGGATTGTAATGTTCCCAACTGCTTAGGTGGCATAAAGGGGGGTTATGCTAGCCTAATAAAGTTCTTGTAGGCTAAGGTGGGGAAAAATTAACTAAGGGAACATGATTCACTTGAGAGAAACATTATAAATGCTAAAGTGACGAAAAGGTAACATGTCATAGGCTAATGAAAAGTCACTTTTAATTTATAAGTGAAAAAGCCACTAAAGTGACTGTTATCACCTAGAACTACAGTCCATGTACATAATGTTTTCCCAAACAAAAAAAAAAATTCATTGTCAAAAAATGTGTGTCAAATGGTTATGGTCCTATGTGTGTTACTTAGGGATCATGTTTTAAAAAGGTATTGATGTGAATCATTTTCAAAAACCGTTAGTCATCCTCCATCATGATTATTTAAGGCATATCTTATCTTGTTTGCGTCATTGGTCCTTTTCGCAGTTTCGCAGCGCAGTTTGATTGGCTGATTTGGCAGCGCAATGATGTTTTAGCTTTTTCGTAGCGTGTCAATAACCAGCCATTTCATAGCGCATTTCGTTAATTTATAACTGTCTGCGCTACGAAATCGGGGATTCGGGGATTTTGCAGCGCGGATTCTTGAAATGTCAAGTCTGGGGGGATGAGTCATTAGGTCCGTCCATCTATTGTCAGTTGGTGTCCTCTCCAAGTCATTATGAGTCATCATTCCGCCATGAGGTTCAGAACCACGCACATAAAAATCATTCAAAGTGATTTTGTAATGTATGGTAGTGTCATGATATTTGTTCATAGTGCGTAAACTGACCTGCTGTTTGATAAGACTATTAAAGCGCAAAGGAGCCCGAGTTTTTATTTAAAAGGACCTGATGGCAAGCGAGCCTGCATTCCAAAGTTTAAATTTGCTTTTTGAGTTGAAGCTGCTGTTATTTCTCTGTGCGGAAGTTTTCAAAGCAAAATGGAGAAGAGGGAGCATCGATCAGGAAGGTGCCAAAGAACAGAACCGGAGGGGCTGGATCTTGCATTAAAGGATGAAGGAGTAGCAAAAGCTTTTAGAGATGCTGGTTGCTGGAGGTTTTGTGAGAAGTTGCAGGGAGGGCATGCAGAGGTGACAAAAGCATTTGCAATGAATTTTACAGGTTTAAACTCTAAGGTGTCCATGCTAGAATTCCCTGTATCTCCAGAAGCTATTTCCAATGTGACTGAGATTCCGAGAGGAGGACATGAATGGTTCAAAAATTTCAAATTCGATATGAGCCCCTGTAAGGAATTCTTGAAGGAGCTTTATGTAAATGAGGATCTCACAAAGGCTGTGCCAAGGAGTTACGTGAAGGAACATTTTGCACTGCTCCTTACATGCATCCAAAAATATTTAACATGCGAAGGGAGGTATAACAAAGTTTATTCCTATCATTTTAAACTTTTGTTACATTTCACAGGCAAAGCATCTATAGATATCCCATTCTACTTATTCAGAAGCCTTAGTAAGATGTGTGATAAAATTCAACTGAAGAAAGATGACTGTGAAACATCACTGTTTCACCATGGTTTAGTAAAGCTGTTAGTGCTAGATGGTTTGCAGAAAATTGGTAAAGATTGGAACTCCTTTATTTTTATGGCTGGCTTTCAGAGCAAGACAGGCCTCACTCCATTGCCTGTTAGGGAAAGAGAAGAGTCAATTGAAGAACCTACTCTTACTGAGCTTAGGAAGGAGGTGAAAGATCGGAAGAAGACCAAAACCAAGTTGAAGAAATCAGTGAAGCCCTTGGTTGTCAAGGAGCCACCTCAATCATCATCAAAAGAGAAGGTCAAGCACAAGAAGGATACACCTGGATCAAGTGAAGTTGGAAAGGTATCAAGAGTAAAAACAAGAAGTCAATTAAGCAAGGAGAAGGGAAAATCAATTGTTGTTGAAGAAAGTCCTATGTCAAAGGCTAGTTTAAATGATTTACTTGAGGCTATTGAGCTTGAACAAGATCAGCCAGTGCAGATTGAGCCAATAGAGTTTGAGCAGGACCAGTCAGTGCAGCCAATGCACATTGACTTAACCCAATCTTCACCAGAGAGCACGAAGAAATCAAAGGCTTCGAAGAGGTTAAGGTTTGAGGAGCCTAGTGAAGAATATGTGTTCAAGCCACGAAGGCCAGTTACAAGGAAACAAATGAAAGAGGCTGAGAAAGTGCATAAAGAAGAGGTAGCTGTAAAGATGCCCAGTACAGAGGTAATTGAAGTTTTGACCAAAACAGTGCAGGCAGCCAAGCGTAAGGACAGTAGGGTCATTATTACCCAAGGAGGAAATGTCATAGCTATAAAGAACCAGGCAGGAGCAACACAAGAAGAAGTGGCCCAGGTAAAGAATGTTTCTAAAGAGCGTGCAGTGAGATATGCCAATTATAGAAGGGCTGTTTTAAAAGGCTGTACAAGCCTAGTGGGTCAAGCTGACTCGGGATCTGATGTATATTCGTGGACGGTACCAGCACTTAAGCAAGCAAAACTCATAAGAAAGCTGAACATGAGCCTGAGATCAGAAAATAAGGCTTTGAAGAAAGAGGTTACCAGTTTGAAGAAGAAGCTAGGTAAACTAGCTCGCCGATTTAAAGGAAAGGTGATTTTCTAAAGTTTTGATAAATTTTGGTTTAAGCTCCATCATTTTGAAGCCATTTAGGTCCCTAACACCTGTAGTAAAGGTCTGAAGAAGTCATGAGTCTAAGCAAAAAGCGCTTCAAGACAAATATGCTCTGTTTTAACAAAAACAGCAGTTTCGTAGCGCGCTACAAAACTGTTGTAGATGTTGTTTTATAAGGAAAAAATGAGTTTGATGATGAAGTCAGCGAATTTTTGAAGGAAATACCTCAAGGACAGGAGGGAGACTATACAAGACTATCATAACTATTCAAAGAATGACAGCTGTGCATTTTAGAGAAAAAGTGAAATATTTTGTTTTTTGCCAAAGTCTTGTTAAAGGTACTTTATGACCGAATTGTTAGGGTTCTGGTAGGGTTACCAGAATTTTTGGTTGAAAACCTCTTCAGTCCACGAGGCATCCAGCTCATGAGACATATGGTGTTATGCGTTGTTTTTGAAGAATTAAAGAACTGGGACGTGTTCTTTAAGTAGTGAAGAATAATGGAAGACAGGGACCGTGGAATCAGGGCACTTATCTTAATTGGTTTATGAGCCATCTACACAGCTAGTATCCAAGGCCAGCTCGTTCAGTGTATTCTCCTCCAACATATCTCGGCCAAAACAGAAAATATACAGGTGTCAATAATCAAGGAAGGAATCATGCATACGAGGAGATGAAGTTAGAGTTTCAGTGTGATTAGAACTCTATGTAATTACAGTTCAATACCTTATGCATTTAATGAGTTTGTTTTAAAATAGATAAGGTTAGTTAATGATAGGCCATCGAGCTCCCCTCATGCTGGAGGAGGAGACTCAAAATAGTTTAGTTTGTTTTCCTATATATAGTGAAAACTCTGATGTAATGGGGGTTGGAGATTTATACAAAAAACAAAGTTTTTATATTGACTGATGTAAAAGACTTTTGACAGTAATAGAAAGATTACTTTTTCTTCTCAAGATTCATCTTGTGTTTAAATGCTCAGAATATATATGGTTGTGTCTCTTCCTTTCTGTTTTACAGCTCCATAGATGTGCAATCACTCTGAATTCACCTAGTGCTCAGATTTCCTGTGTATGTTTATGAGTTGAGGTTCCTTTGAGAAATGTTTTGAGTGTTTAGACATTATATGCCTTGACTTCCATGAATGAGTAGTTGGTAATTTACTGCAAAGGTGTTTGACTCCATGAGCCCAATGGAAGAAGTCTTATTTTGTTGTTCCAACCAGCTTATTTTCATGTACTGTTTGAAGAGTTAGCCATCTTTTCTTGTTATTAATTCATATCAAAAATCGGTGAGAGAGCCCTCTCTGACTAAGGAGGCTAAGCCTTAGTCTAAAGCCTGGTTTGAAATAGTTGCATGAGATCTTGATAAGTAGCAGCCCTTAGTACACGATTTTGTGATAACATTTTGGTGCGTCTGCCGGGAGCCTGATGATTACTCATTCCCGAAGTTTGAAGATTGAATTTCTGAAGGTAGCAGGAGTTCAAAGTGATTTTCGAGGCTGCATTCTACCTTGGTGACTCCATTGATTCTTAAAGTTTAAAGGTGGCTTCGAGAGGAAGATATACAAGGAGTAATCCTGACCCAAACCCACCTAGTCCTGTGGAGAATCCTAATATTATCTCAAGGAGTAAACAAAGATTTTCTGATATACCAGGTACTTCAAGCATTTCAAAGTCTTTATTTCCTGAGTTTTCTAGAAGTCTTGAGGATAAAATTGTTGATGATAAAGTTCAAGAGGTTTTATTAAGGTCTGAGAATGAAGAAGAATTGATTGGTATCATTTTGGATTTACAAAAGAGAGGTATTGATACTTCATCTCTAGTATCACAAAAAGATAAAGAAGAATTTTGGGAAATTGTTACTTCTGAATTGTTATTAGAGGAAGAGGACTTGAAACAGCTCAAGGAGCTTGACCCTTTTGAAGTCTTGCTTAAGTCTAAAACTGGTTTACCTCTCCCTAATTGGAGTTCTTTTGTCAGTGGATTACAAAGCCCCAATAGCCCTTTCCGTACTCATACTTTGTCTTCTGCCTCTGCCAGTCCAAATAGCCCTCAGACAACATCTCATACTAGTTCTGGTCCTTCTGGTCATACAGTACCTATTGTCACTGTTCCTCCTTTCATTATGGTTGTACCTGCTAGGTATGCTCCCCTAGCTCTCCCTGCCGTTTTACATGATCTTCCTAATAAATATGCTGCTAGGATTCCAACATGGGGAGGGGATGAAGATATTACAGCAGAGGAACATGTGGATAGATTCAATGATTTTATTGATAGGTATGAAGTGGATGATGAAGATGTAAAACTGAGGTTGTTTGCTCAGACTTTCATTGGAGAAGTCAGAAAATGGTTTAAAGCCCTAACAGCTGGTAGTATTCATAGTTGGGTTGAGTTTGAAGATAGTTTTCTGAGGAAATGGGGAAATAGAACCAATCCTGTTCAGGCCCTCACTGAATATAATAATTTAAGAAGAGCTCCAGATGAGACTGTTCAAAACTTTTCTAAGAGGTTTAATAAAACATATAATTCCATTCCAGCACATTTGAAACCTCCTGGAGCTTTGGCACAGTTAAGATATGCTGAGTCTTTTGATTCTGATTTCTCTCTTTTACTCAGAGAAAGAGAGTCTGCTACACTGGCTGACATGCAAAATGATGCAATCAAGGTAGAGGTGAATATGCTTGCTGCTAAGAAATCTAAGATGGCAAAGACTAAGATAAAGGAAGAAGAGAGACCTTCTACCTCTGCTCAAGAAGATAAATTTGAGACCATGATGAAAACTATGGAGAAATTGATGGATCAATTAGCACTTGGGAATACTGCTGTTCCCCAAGCACAGCAAGAGCCTCGGTTCAGGAATCCTCAATTTAGAAGGCCTCAAAATCAGCAAAGGCCAAGGGAAAATAGAAATCAGCAAGCAGATGCTCCAGTGAGACCTCCTTTCCAACAAAACATGGTAGATGAAGAGGAAGATCCTGAGGTACCTGAGGAATCCATTCATTGTCTTGGTGAAGAAGATTCAGAAATTTTCTTAACAAAGGAGGAACATGATGAGTCCAGCCAGTCAAAAGCCGAGGAGGAACCCTCAGATTTCTTAAAGGGTTATCAGCATGCCATATTTGAGATCCAAAAGCAGTACAACCTCAGAAATAGAGATGTCCCTATTACAGCCAATAAAGCTCAGCCCAAGAGGAATGTGTCAAAAGCAGTTGAAGATAAGAAGGAAAAGTCAAAGCAAATTGATGGTAAAGGTGATTCTTCTCTTGAGAAAAAGGATAATCAAACCCCTGCTCCTCCTAAGGAAATTGAAAGGTCTACTTCTGTTTTTAATATAGAAAATGAGATTGCTAAAATTAAAATATCAGTCCCATTTAATGAGATCTTGAAAGTAGACAAATATAGAAGTAAGATTGTGGAAATGCTTAATTCTCCACCAGGAGGGGCTGATATTTTAAATGTACAAGAGGATAGTCCTGTTATCTGTTTAGGTCCAAGACTTGAAGATGAACAAAATGATGAGTTTCCTCCTTTTTATATAAGCATTAATATACATGAGATGACTCTTCATAATGCTATGCTAGATTCAGGGGCATCCCATAATCTCATGCCTATGCCATTGGTTCCTATCTATGTTGAAGCCCCCTTCCAGCAGTGGGGATTAGATTTCATAGGGGAAATCCATCCTCCTTCATCAGGGCAGCACCGCTGGATTCTCACAGCCACTGATTATTTTACAAAGTGGATAGAGGCAGTACCAACAAGGCAAGCAAATGATTCAGTGATAATTTCCTTTTTAGAAAACAACATCTTGTCAAGGTTTGGTTGTCCACTTAAGCTTATCACAGACAATGCTCAGGCTTTTAAGTCTAAAAGAATGATAAATTTTTGTCATCAATATCATATTTCCCTTGGTCACTCCACAGCTTATTATCCACAGGGAAATGGTCTAGCTGAAAGTTCAAACAAAAGTCTTGTGAGGATTATCAAGAAACTGCTGCAAGAAAACAAAAAGGCTTGGCACTTAAAGCTGAAGTATGCCTTGTGGGCTGATCGCATTTGCACAAAAAGGTCCATTGGAACATCACCATATGAGCTTGTGTATGGAGCAGAGGCTATTTTCCCAACATCTCTTAGGGTACCAGTTATGAAGCTGATTCAAGGATTAGAAGAGGAACCAAATGCCATACAGCGAAGGATTAATCAGTTGATAGCTTTGCAAGAGAAAAGAAGTGAAGTGTTTGAAGGCCATCAACAAAATCAGAATCGGGTCAAGAGAGCATTTGACAAGAAGATTAAAGATGTTACATTTCAGATTAATGACAAAGTCTTGAAGTGGGAAGCTAGAATTGAAGAAAAAGGTAAACATGGTAAATTTGAGAATTTATGGAAGGGGCCATATCTGATTTCTGCTTTCCATGGGAATAACACCTACATTCTGCAAGAAGTTGATGGATCACCATATGCTGGAGGACCTGTTAATGGCAGGTTCTTAAAGCATTACAATCAGTGAAAATCTGCCAAGTATCTCATGATCATTGTAAATAACCGTTTTATGAATGTTTCCTGTTGAAAATAAATGACAAGCTGAACAAGAAAACTTTAGCCCGAGGAGAAGGCCCACAAAGTTTGAAAAGGATGCTTGTCAGCTGTGTGTGTTTAATAAAATGGACAAAGGCACTGGTTCTACGAGTTCTTAGTGTACTACAGGAGCACACTATCCCAAGTGGAGCCACTGTTATCACCTAGAACTACAGTCCATGTACATAATGTTTTCCCAAACAAAAAAAAAAATTCATTGTCAAAAAATGTGTGTCAAATGGTTATGGTCCTATGTGTGTTACTTAGGGATCATGTTTTAAAAAGGTATTGATGTGAATCATTTTCAAAAACCGTTAGTCATCCTCCATCATGATTATTTAAGGCATATCTTATCTTGTTTGCGTCATTGGTCCTTTTCGCAGTTTCGCAGCGCAGTTTGATTGGCTGATTTGGCAGCGCAATGATGTTTTAGCTTTTTCGTAGCGTGTCAATAACCAGCCATTTCGTAGTGCATTTCGTTAATTTATAACTGTCTGCGCTACGAAATCGGGGATTCGGGGATTTTGCAGCGCAGATTCTTGAAATGTCAAGTCTGGGGGGATGAGTCATTAGGTCCGTCCATCTATTGTCAGTTGGTGTCCTCTCCAAGTCATTATGAGTCATCATTCCGCCATGAGGTTCAGAACCACGCACATAAAAATCATTCAAAGTGATTTTGTAATGTATGGTAGTGTCATGATATTTGTTCATAGTGCGTAAACTGACCTGCTGTTTGATAAGACTGTTAAAGCGCAAAGGAGCCCGAGTTTTTATTTAAAAGGACCTGATGGCAAGCGAGCCTGCATTCCAAAGTTTAAATTTACTTTTTGAGTTGAAGCTGCTGTTATTTCTCTGTGCGGAAGTTTTCAAAGCAAAATGGAGAAGAGGGAGCATCGATCAGGAAGGTGCCAAAGAACAGAACCGGAGGGGCTGGATCTTGCATTAAAGGATGAAGGAGTAGCAAAAGCTTTTAGAGATGCTGGTTGCTGGAGGTTTTGTGAGAAGTTGCAGGGAGGGCATGCAGACGTGACAAAAGCATTTGTAATGAATTTTACAGGTTTAAACTCTAAGGTGTCCATGCTAGAATTCCCTGTATCTCCAGAAGCTATTTCCAATGTGACTGAGATTCCGAGAGGAGGACATGAATGGTTCAAAAATTTCAAATTCGATATGAGCCCCTGTAAGGAATTCTTGAAGGAGCTTTATGTAAATGAGGATCTCACAAAGGCTGTGCCAAGGAGTTACGTGAAGGAACATTTTGCACTGCTCCTTACATGCATCCAAAAATATTTAACATGCGAAGGGAGGTATAACAAAGTTTATTCCTATCATTTTAAACTTTTGTTACATTTCACAGGCAAAGCATCTATAGATATCCCATTCTACTTATTCAGAAGCCTTAGTAAGATGTGTGATAAAATTCAACTGAAGAAAGATGACTGTGAAACATCACTATTTCACCATGGTTTAGTAAAGCTGTTAGTGCTAGATGGTTTGCAGAAAATTGGTAAAGATTGGAACTCCTTTATTTTTATGGCTGGCTTTCAGAGCAAGACAGGCCTCACTCCATTGCCTGTTAGGGAAAGAGAAGAGTCAATTGAAGAACCTACTCTTGCTGAGCTTAGGAAGGAGGTGAAAGATCGGAAGAAGACCAAAACCAAGTTGAAGAAATCAGTGAAGCCCTTGGTTGTCAAGGAGCCACCTCAATCATCATCAAAAGAGAAGGTCAAGCACAAGAAGGATACACCTGGATCAAGTGAAGTTGGAAAGGTATCAAGAGTAAAAACAAGAAGTCAATTAAGCAAGGAGAAGGGCAAATCAATTGCTGTTGAAGAAAGTCCTATGTCAAAGGCTAGTTTAAATGATTTACTTGAGGCTATTGAGCTTGAACAAGATCAGCCAGTGCAGATTGAGCCAATAGAGTTTGAGCAGGACCAGTCAGTGCAGCCAATGCACATTGACTTAACCCAATCTTCACCAGAGAGCACGAAGAAATCAAAGGCTTCGAAGAGGTTAAGGTTTGAGGAGCCTAGTGAAGAATATGTGTTCAAGCCACGAAGGCCAGTTACAAGGAAACAAATGAAAGAGGCTGAGAAAGTGCATAAAGAAGAGGTAGCTGTAAAGATGCCCAGTACAGAGGTAATTGAAGTTTTGACCAAAACAGTGCAGGCAGCCAAGCGTAAGGACAGTAGGGTCATTACTACCCAAGGAGGAAATGTCATAGCTATAAAGAACCAGGCAGGAGCAACACAAGAAGAAGTGGCCCAGGTAAAGAATGTTTCTAAAGAGCGTGCAGTGAGATATGCCAATTATAGAAGGGCTGTTTTAAAAGGCTGTACAAGCCTAGTGGGTCAAGCTGACTCGGGATCTGATGTATATTCGTGGACGGTACCAGCACTTAAGCAAGCAAAACTCATAAGAAAGCTGAACATGAGCCTGAGATCAGAAAATAAGGCTTTGAAGAAAGAGGTTACCAGTTTGAAGAAGAAGCTAGGTAAACTAGCTCGCTGATTTAAAGGAAAGGTGATTTTCTAAAGTTTTGATAAATTTTGGTTTAAGCTCCATCATTTTGAAGCCATTTAGGTCCCTAACACCTGTAGTAAAGGTCTGAAGAAGTCATGAGTCTAAGCAAAAAGCGCTTCAAGACAAATATGCTCTGTTTTAACAAAAACAGCAGTTTCGTAGCGCGCTACAAAACTGCTGTAGATGTTGTTTTATAAGGAAAAAATGAGTTTGATGATGAAGTCAGCGAATTTTTGAAGGAAATACCTCAAGGACAGGAGGGAGACTATACAAGACTATCATAACTATTCAAAGAATGACAGCTGTGCATTTTAGAGAAAAAGTGAAATATTTTGTTTTTTGCCAAAGTCTTGTTAAAGGTACTTTATGACCGAATTGTTAGGGTTCTGGTAGGGTTACCAGAATTTTTGGTTGAAAACCTCTTCAGTCCACGAGGCATCCAGCTCATGAGACATATGGTGTTATGCGTTGTTTTTGAAGAATTAAAGAACTGGGACGTGTTCTTTAAGTAGTGAAGAATAATGGAAGACAGGGACCGTGGAATCAGGGCACTTATCTTAATTGGTTTATGAGCCATCTACACAGCTAGTATCCAAGGCCAGCTCGTTCAGTGTATTCTCCTCCAACATATCTCGGCCAAAACAGAAAATATACAGGTGTCAATAATCAAGGAAGGAATCATGCATACGAGGAGATGAAGTTAGAGTTTCAGTGTGATTAGAACTCTATGTAATTACAGTTCAATACCTTATGCATTTAATGAGTTTGTTTTAAAATAGATAAGGTTAGTTAATGATAGGCCATCGAGCTCCCCTCATGCTAGAGGAGGAGACTCAAAATAGTTTAGTTTGTTTTCCTATATATAGTGAAAACTCTGATGTAATGGGGGTTGGAGATTTATACAAAAAACAGAGTTTTTATATTGACTGATGTAAAAGACTTTTGACAGTAATAGAAAGATTACTTTTTCTTCTCAAGATTCATCTTG
Source organism: Pinus tabuliformis (assembly GCA_031772625.1). Taxonomy (NCBI): domain Eukaryota; kingdom Viridiplantae; phylum Streptophyta; class Pinopsida; order Pinales; family Pinaceae; genus Pinus; species Pinus tabuliformis. Next base: position 211,551,669 of record CM062813.1, read on the forward strand.
TGTTTAAATGCTCAGAATATATATGGTTGTGTCTCTTCCTTTCTGTTTTACAGCTCCATAGATGTGCAATCACTCTGAATTCACCTAGTGCTCAGATTTCCTGTGTATGTTTATGAGTTGAGGTTCCTTTGAGAAATGTTTTGAGTGTTTAGACATTATATGCCTTGACTTCCATGAATGAGTAGTTGGTAATTTACTGCAAAGGTGTTTGACTCCATGAGCCCAATGGAAGAAGTCTTATTTTGTTGTTCCAACCAGCTTATTTTCATGTACTGTTTGAAGAGTTAGCCATCTTTTCTTGTTATTAATTCATATCAAAAATCGGTGAGAGAGCCCTCTCTGACTAAGGAGGCTAAGCCTTAGTCTAAAGCCTGGTTTGAAATAGTTGCATGAGATCTTGCTAAGTAGCAGCCCTTAGTACACGATTTTGTGATAACAGTGACTATATAAAAAATAAAAGGGTAAAAAGGTGGCAAAATTGGCAAATAAGTTATAAAAAGGGGAAAATAAGGAGTTTCTCCTCATTTTGGTCTTTTGTCATTTGATAATAAAAATGATGGAGAGCTATTGGAGAAGAGCCTAGTGTTTTGGAAACCTTACTTGCATATTGCTAGTTTTGGTGTTGAGGTCATACTTCCTAGCTAGTTTGGAGAGCGAAATCACTTAGATTTTGCTATTGTGGTTCATTAGGGAAGAAGATTGTTGGAAGATAACGGAGGCAAAAATGTTATCTGTTGATTTTATCTTCTAATGTTGAGTATTCAATGAAATCTTTGCACACTGGGCTATCTATGGTATTTGGAGGCTAAATCTAAACTTTTCAGCGAAAGCCAAAGCCATTGCCTCTTGCTAGTCAATGTTCTAGATCTGAGCTTCTTGTGAGGCTAAGTATGCCTCTCTCAATGTTAGATGAGTTAGCCATGAATCTGATGTCATGGGTGCTCTAGAAGGAGGGTTGAGTACCTTCTCAATTGTTGGTCGAGTTCACTGTTGTGTGAGGAGTTGTTAAAAGGTTGAGTTATTACTGTTATCAGAGGGTCGAGATATATCTATTTGTTTTTACTGAGTGACATGGTTTGTGCTTGAGTTAATTTTAGTTCATAGAGGGGTTGAGTTCCTTGGATATTGGAGGGTCTAGTTCCCTTTTATTGTTGGTTGAGCAACACACTTCAAACTGGAGAGATTATACCTTGTAGGGTGGACGAGTATAGTACCAAAAGAGGGACGAGTTCTTACTCTGAGAGGACCAAGCCAACTGTCATTTACTATGGTCAAGTTCTAATATCTTTTTTTGTCAAGACACTGGCCTAGAGGACTATACAACAATTTATCCATGGGGATTGATATTTCTTGTGAAAGGGGTCGATTTCATGGCCATTTTGGAGTTGTATGTCTTGAAGATAAGACTGTTATAATCACACAAAAGAGGACTAATATTTTGAATATTATAATTGTTGGACAAATACGCTAGGTTCTCCTACTCTTGTCATTCACTATGTATGCTTATGCCAAGTTAATGAGAGGTTGTTTATGCTTTGATTTAATGTTATTCACACTAGTACCAACATTAAATATATTTTTGGGTTCAATATAAGTCATTCAAGACTATTTTGAAGCAATTTTAGGACATGTAATGGTGTATTTGTTATTAGAAATAAATTGTGAAAAGTGCACCTACAACAAGGTGTTTACAAACGGTTTGATGAAACTCCTCACTGAAACATCAACAAAAACTTAGAATATTTTGGGGAAATTAAAGCATTTTCCAAGGGGGAACCTTACATGGATCCTCTCCTTTTTTAGATGTAGTGGAACATATTTTGCAATTGGTGGTTTAATTAGTCTTTTGGAATAATTATCTTTCTTTGAAGTTTGTTGTCCTCATTTCTATTTGGTAAAGCACATGAGATTGAAGCTAGTGATGTTTTTTGTGGTGTATTTCCATGGTATGAATTTCTGTTGTATGCTACAATGATTTCATAATATGCCTTATGTACCTCTACTTGTCTTCCATCCACAATTTTATAGTAGCACAATGACATGTCTTCACATCTATGTCTAGGTGTCCATTTTTTTCCACACTTACGACAATTTTCTTTCTTCATTTCCCCCTCTCTGATTCACTACTAAATGTTTCAGAGTCCTTTTTTGCTTCACAAGTACATAATTTCTTATTGTTGCATCTATGCCTTGGTGGCCATTTGTCACCATAATATATACATTTGTTTACCCCTTTCTTATTTGAGTCATGATGCTAGTTTTCATCTTCTCTAATGCATGATGGTTTTTTGAACTTGTTCTTTTATTTAATTAATTTCACTACATATCTAGCATCCTCAACTATTTTAAGGTTCCATAGCTTTATTTCACTATGGATGTAATCTTTCAATCCACATATGTACATCTTTTGCAATTGTTCATCTATGAATCCATTTTTTCTTGTGGCAAAAAATTCTCATTCGTGCATGTAGTCATTCATGTTTCCCTTATGTTTAATATGAACAAATTTGTTGTATAGACCATCATCTTCCTTGTCATGGAAACATTTTAATAGGGCGATTATGAAACTTTACCAATGAAAAGAACGAGTGTCACATTTTCTAGTCTACTGCAAAAACGAATCATTATCTTCCACTTCAAAGTTATTGGAGGTTGTCATTATTTTTCTCCTTCACCCATTGAGGGGTTTGATTCAACGACACCTTCCATTTTTTTGACCTAGACGATTGCTCCTCTATGGTCCTTACCATCATATTTCGATAAGTCCTTTTAATTATTTGATAATCTCTATTTGGAACACTTATGTGGTACTTACTACCTAAAAAAATTACTTTAGGTGCTTCTTGATGTCAGTGGTAACTTGTATTTTGTGATTCTTGACTTGACATTGGTTTTTGGTAAGCTAAAGGTTCTGCAATTAATGTGTTTACACTTTTGGTTAGCTAGTCAATTATTTTTCCTTGCAAGTTAAGTCCTTTTTGTTCCATGCTTCTCATTATTTCTCTTTCTTAATGAGATTTATCATCGATTCTTGAAATCATCTATCAACTTTTCAATTATGTCTCTTTATATATATGTATATGTATATGTATATGTATATGTATATGTATATGTATATGTATATGTATATGTATATATATGTATATGTAGATATATATATATATATATATATATATATATATATATATATATATATATATATATATATTAGTTATCTCTTTTTGTCCTCCCAACTCTATTTATGCATTTTCAACATTACTGGGATAATATCTTACACCATTAACTTCATCCCTATATCAATTAACTTCTGCTTGAAGCTCATCATTACCAACCATATTGTAGTTGGGGTTAGCCTTTTTCCTTATGTACCCCACCTTTTATCTTTAAATATCTTTTTTTTAAAAGACAAAATTTTAAAATATAATTTTACTTTATATAAAGTTTTTAATTTTTTCACTTTAATAATCTGACTTTATAAATGAAGGTGTAAATTAACTTTTTACCTAAGTAGACTTTTTTTTTTATATAAATTCCAAGCCAAAAAATAAGCAAATTTAGGAAGATGCAACCTTATGATATCTTTGTACGACTATACAAATATGATAGTGAATGGCAAGGTTAAACTTTTAAAAAGAATATTGAAGGAGACACAACCATATGGGACCCAATTAATGGCTGCAACAATGTAGTGCTAACATGTATGGAATTTGAATTGGAGAATTGACAATTGTGGCAACATATTGTACAATGAATTGTGATGGCATAAGATGTATGAAACGATGATAGTATGAACAATGGTTATGTCTAGCAACAACTTTGTATGGGGGGCGAATGAGACACAAATTGTAGGATTTACAGGCAATATAATGGAAATTATGGCGACTACAGTTGGCGTTTCAGATAGTGTATGGATTTGAAGGAATGGTCATAGTGTACGAAAATCAATAGTTGATTATGACAACAAGAATGGTTGTACAAAATAACAAGTAAAGGTTATGGTGAAACTAACTTACAGTTTGGCTAGATCAATGGCTGTAATACCAATGTAACAAACAATATTGTTTTGTATTTGAAGGTAGAATTATTTAATAGATGTATAGTCATATATTAAATGATAAATATGTAGAAGAATGATGATATTACAATTATGGACCCCAATTATAAATAACTAGGTAGGTTCCTTTTCGTACTAATGGATATGATTTTTTGAAAAGACACATTTTTCATTTAATCATATTTATTTATATTTATTTTATATATATATGTTTGCTACATTGTATTTAACATGATCCTCCTTTTTCAATATGCCTTTGAGTAAAATTCATGTACCTAAAACCAAATATATCTGGTTTGTTGTTGAATTCAATTGCTTAGTACACATCCTATCCTAACAGATGTTAAGGTGTTATTTACATACTCTTCATCTTATATTCTATTTTCTTATATTCTCCATACGTTTCATCCTATTCTCTATTTGTCTGTTATATTTGAGAGGTTGCCAAAAGACTGATTTCATTATTATATTGTCCTTAACTTCATAGAGGTTGATACAAAAAGATTATGTTGATTAGACATTAATGGATGCCTTGGTATAGTTCTTTGGACATGAACATCTAAAACAACTACAAGATTATTGGAGGACTACTTTGACATTGTGTATGAGCTGATTAAACGAATTGACAGGATATGTTGGATGCAACACAATTCAGTTATAACTTGTAGAATAATTCAACAACAAGCTAAAGTCCATTTGAGTTAATGAATGAACAACAACGCATGACACTACATTTGGTGACGTAGGGTTATTATAGGAGGATTTCCTCACTTATGGTTCATGACAAGTTGGAAGGATAAGTTGGAGATGGATCATGTTCATTTGAATGACTCAACTGGGAGAATGAATCAACATATAGATCATGAGAGATGTGATGCAGAGTTCAACACAAGGGGTCAGGTCTTTGTTAGGTTATGCAAAGATTAGTTCAAGCCACCAACCACGGTGGCTCCATCATTGGTGCAAAGGTTTGAGTGTTCCTTCAGAGTACTTGAGAGGATTGACGATGTCATGTATAAGTCGAAGCTACGTAAAGGCTCATCATCTTGTCTTTCATATCAGTCAACTCAATCAATGTTGGATAAACATGGATGATCCAAGCTAAGTTGAGCCATCATGTGCCCCTATGGTGATTGTCGATCTACCCAAGTTGAAGGTTGAGAAGATTTTGTCACATAGGATTTTTGGTGTTGGCAAGAACCAACAACATGAGTATTTTGTCCATTGGAAGGACAAATTAGATGAGGAGGATTGTTGGGAGTCTCAGAAGGCACTATGGTGATGGGGGCATATGATTCATGAGTTGGAGAACAAGTACCGTGGAGTGCCTGCATTGCGACTATAGAGGAGGACTATGAATTGGGGTGGGGGAGGACGTTGGATCCCCGATACCAAGTTCTATTGCATGCCCCCATAACATGCAATGACCTAAGATAGATCAACAAATGGACTGAGCATGTGGCATGCCCAGTCCCCTCAATAGGAGAAATGGATGACATATTAGGCATGTTGGATGCCCTAGGCCAATAAATGTGCTAAGGAACCCATGCCCAAGACTTGGGATGCATGATATGTGTGTGGGCAGGGTGACCTCACTTTGTGACAAGGTTGGGTGGATGGTGGAGAGCATGACATGATACAACTAAGTGCCTTGAGGGAAAGTGAGTAATCAATGAGGATCGATACCACCCTAGCTTAAATGAATAGGTGGTCATGTGATAAGGGGCACATGGGTCCGTGTCCAGTCAAGAATATGAATGTTGAGTGGGTTAGCTTGTTCTAAAGGTGGAATGATACAACACTCCATGAATGGGAGTGATCACTTATATATACAAATGATGGAATGAACTGAAGGATAACACAACCATGCAAGAGAAATACATCATAGTTCAGTCCAAGGTAAGATAGGTGTGTGATAAAAAGAGTGGAATGAACTATTTGAGTGAATGACCACTTGAGTCAAGAGACAAAAGGACGAATTGCTCTGCCAAGGGTTTGGCATGGTTTGAAAGGCATGATAACATGAAGGCATGAAGGGAGCCAACAGGTTGTGACAGATGGCAGGTCATGCATATTGTTTTGGGGAAAACTCTATATGAGTTGTGTGCACTCCTGTATGAGTCGTGAGCTTGGTGTATGTAACACATTGTAACTTTGTAATCAATGTTAAGGTAGTTAGGTTTCCTAATTGAATACATATTACTTATGTCCATTGTTGTCCTTTATATATTTGAATTGGCATAATTGGTTAACCGTTGGACTACAATAAAACATAATTAAAACATATAAAGAGTGAAGGTGTAGTTTGAAACTAGTATGCTCTAGTGGCATGACATCTCACCTTGTTCATATCAAATTATTATTTAAAAAAAATATTTTATTAGGTAGAATTATCTACATGTCATGTTAATTTGTTTAACATGAAAGTTACATATCTTCCTCAACAACTATGCTATACAACATGTCTCACATCTCTTGGGGCAATAAACAATGGACTTAATAAATATTTTGGATGTATTATATTTGGTTTCCTAGAATAGTTTCTATGAATTTAAATTCTCCTCTCTTCTTTTGTACTATCTTACATTGGTTGTGACCTCTTATGTGCAATAACCCATAAATATTAAGATACCATGATTGTTATACTAATTAGGATGTTTACAATATCAGTGGATCTCATAAACATAATTGTTAAATAATTGCATGATAAATATACACATGGTGAATTTACTTTTATATACTATGTCACATTATTTATAACATCTCATTCATACTAACATAAATTATGGGGTGTTTCTATTATTTTTATCTATCAAAATTCCACCTTAGTTCAATGTCTCTATTATTATTATTATTATTATTGTAAGTCCATAATTTTCTATTAAATCAGGAAAATGATACATCGTGAGGAGTTCTTCTACAACCTAAAAATGACCTCACTTCGATTGGATTTGTTGGCCTTTAAATACAAGCAAAACATATCAGAAAGAATACAGGGAAAATAGGGTCTCATTCTATCCAATGCCCACCATGCATGAAAACTATTCAAAAAATATACAAAGTTGATTTTCATCTTCACAACTGAATAGGATTAGAGGCATTTGCCTCATAAGCTCTACCATTAGCACTAGGGCAGTGAAAGGCCTCATGGATGTGGGATTCCACATGAGACATGCAGGTCTCAAAATTATTCATATGATCCTTAAGCTGTTGCTGATTTCGCTGGAGGGTGGCTTGACGATCAATGATGCATCACTGGTTGTGGAAGATAACATCAAGAAAACCAACTAGGTTTGCATGGTCCTCATTCTGTGTTTGGGCTAGCCGGTCTACCAAATGTTGGAGGAGGTGGATTTGCGCCTCTAAGGAGTCAAAGGTTGTCAAAATGACTCGCCTAGGCGAGTCCCTAAGAGGGGCTACCAACTCCCCACAACTCTCATGAATCCCTTGACCTTGATTACCTCCTCCGCGCCTAGGGTGTCTTCTCTGGTGTTGCATAATGAAGGAGCCAAAACCTGCATTCGATACTTCCACAACTTCCTCCCTTGTTGAAATGCGGGAGCACCTCTTGCCTACCACTGAAAGGCCCTGTGGTCTATTGTTCTATTCACCAATGTGTCGAGGCCCATGGGGTTTGGGAACAGGTGCCCCCCCTTTGAAACCGAGATACGCTTAGGCCTCTGAGAGACCAGTTCTGTAACTACACTTTCTAACCATAAAATTCCTTTAACCAGGAGAAAACTCATTGACCGGGGAGCTAGGATATCTAACCCTAAATGTTGGTGTGAGCAAGAGGATAGTCTACCCAGGACTCCAGAGACAACATGAAAAGAGAATATGCAGCATAGAGAAAACCACAACAGGAAAATAGGAGTGTTATAAGTCACCTACGATAGCCAGGGCAATGAGAGGTCACTCCAGCGCGAAAATGACAATGCCATTGGCTCCCACCGAACCTTCCATGGATGAAGGCAAGCCTCAAGCCATAATTCCCTCACCGTCCCTATCCTCACTTGTTGCACACTAGGATCCCACAAAATAGGAACCCCTTGAAACCTTGGAGCTCTCATAATGCTAAACGTAGCTAGGTTTGAGAACCAACACTGCCCCCCTTGAAGGACAGCAGAGTAGAAGCCGAGGATACTTGCCTTATGGCGGACCCTGGTATCCTGAACTGGCAATTTCATTTCCGTTCTTGCCACCTTAGCTACCTCTCTAGTTCCCCTATTGTTTATAATAACCTCTGCATTGAGAACATTCTCTAGGCTCATTCCCAAGGCCCATTTACTCACCTTCTTGCTCATCTTGTGTTGCGTGTGTAGGGATTAATGCCCCTTGTCTTGCTCTCAGCCTCGATACTCAGCCCCAACGGGGAATTATTTTATTTTTTAATCTAGAAAGAGTATTTATATTTTATAAATTCGCACCTGGCTTGCGGCAAATAGATCAAGAATTACATATCAATTTCTTCAAAATTTCTATCATTTTTTTCTTATCAGAGAGAAATGCTAAACTTTCCTAAGGAGCATATTGCAAAGTGACAAAAATGGGGTTTTTGTAGGTCTATACCTTACATAATTGTCCCAACGATACACAACATTTACAAAACATAAAACTATTGATTGATAATAAAGTCCTTAATGACTATGAATCTAATCTAATGAGTTGACCTGCATTGAGTTAATTTTTTTTTGAGTTAGTAGACTCCGTTAAGGGATCATTGATGGTCTAATTTGGCCATTGATGCACAATCCTCCTGTTTTTAATTTGCATCCATCATTAGCGAACTTGTTTGCTTCTTTGTTATGGTCCCATAATACATGAAACTATGTTATTGATGGAATCTCTTTTACCATTTTTCGTGTTCTGTTCATGATATTTTCTAGATATTTTTCCTTTGCCATTAAACCTTTATCTAAATGCTGCAAAATGAGCGAGTCTCCTAAGATTGTGAACTCTTTCACTTGCTTTTCTTTGACAATAAAAAACCCTCATAAAAACCATAAATCTATACTCGATTATTTGTCATATAACTAAGTTTCCATGAGCATATAAACACTTTATCATTCTTAGAACCATAAAAAAAAACCCTCCCACTTTTGCAATATCTTTAAAATTATACATATAAATTATCATAAAATAAATAAAATTAAAATTATAATATGAATTATTATAAAATAAACCAAATTCAGCCCCTTCCACTACTGCAATTTCTTTAAAATTATACATATAAATTATCATAAATAAATCAAATTAAAATTATAATATGAAATATCATAAAATAAACCAAATTACTATAGCCAAAGTAAACTTCATAATAAAAAACTTTTAACTTCTCTTATAATTGCACACATTTGAAAATAAAATTAAAGAAATATAACTGAATTATATATTGATTTCAATGGCGAAAGTCAACACGGTATCCATAGCCGTAGAAGCGGAAGGAATACGGCATATGCGAAACCGCTCTCCCGTTTGAAATTTGAATTTAAACTGGAAACGGCTTTCAAATGAAATGACGCGAAATTATATTGAAATTCAGACAAATTAAATGAATGCGTTATACTCAGAGAAGTCAATACTGTTTGAGGTCCATTGCTTTGCCTCTGCTTCTACCATTCAGATTGAGCATTTTGTTTATTTATTCATGGATGCCCCTTCATTTCTTTTCCTTTACCCTCTCTGCTTATCCAGAACAACATAGCTGCTGTCGCTAATCGATCCCACGACTTCGTGTTCCACCCAATACAAAGGTTATAGATAAACCAAAGGTTTTTAGCCTGAAACATCCGGTTCACTCCCCCAGTATTTGACGAAGGTGAGAAGCAGCAGTAGCCGATGGGCAAGATGAACGTAACGAAAAAGAGCAGAACGCCTCTGAAAGCGAGGACGCAGTCCCCTGCGCGTGTTCTTCTCTTGAATAATAACGATGACGAGTTCGAACGGGCTCAAGCCCGCGCGGTCCGAGCCGCAGCCAACAGAAAGAAGTCTCTGCTTGGAAATGATGGAAACGGTGGCGCAGGAGGCATCGGCAGATCCATTTCTTCCCAATTACGGGACGAGGATCTCCTTGACAAAGATCAGATCTTAGACCTCCTACAGAACTGCATCAAGTTAGCCAGCGAAAATGTAACCCCAATACCTTATTAGTTTATCTTACTTGGCATAGTTGTTTACTTGTACAGCATTTATTTTATTTTATTTTGTCAAATGATGTAAAACCATGAAGCAAAGCCTTTTAGCAACTGATGTTTACAACAAATGGTAAAAAAGAAACTTCCGTCTTTACAAGCTCATCTGACAAGCATTCCAGTTGAAGCCCTAAATAAATAACTCCTGTGTGGGAAGAATGCCATCTTTATGTTCCCTCACAATAGTCTATTTATTCTTTTCAGAAAATTAATCAGCGGAATACCTGGGAGCTCAGCCTGATTGACCACCTTAGTGATATTATCAAAGTGGATGATGACGACACAGAGACCAATTTCCAAAAGGTTGGATTTTATTTCGTCTTCAAAGAGGCGACGGTTTATGTGGTCCTTTTTTGTGCCTGTTTGTTCTTTGGTTGGATGTAATTCTGTTAAGTAAATGGCGGGTCGTGAATTTGGCAGGCAAGTTGCACATTGGAAGCCGGTGTAAAGATTTACTCACTGAGAGTGGATTCAGTGCACACAGAAGCATACAAGGTCCTCGGAGGAATCAATCGTACAGGGACAGTAGATCAAAATGATAATGGTTTGCCATCTTCTATGTTATAAATCTTCTTTACTATCCCTCATTCAAATATGTGGCGTGCAAGATTATATCGTGTGGTCGTGCTTATAACATGCTTTATTTTTTAGAATACATAAACTTTCATGAATAATGCTTAATATGCTTTGTTAAGTTGTGATCTGGCAATAGACTGGTGTGAGTTCACGACAATTAGCTTAGGTTCTATTCTTAGCATTCTTGTATAGGCTTTACATGAGAATTCCCAAAGCTAAACGTCCCAGGAGTTTTGACTTCACTTTGTGGAAGATTTGGATTATCATTTTTCGAAAGAAAAGACATATGTAGACAGACTTTTGTTTCTATCTTCAATACAAATTTAAATTGACAGATTAGATCTGGTTCAACAGGCTTCTAAGATCTGGGTGGGCCAAGTTAGGCTCTTTTTCTCCTTACTATGTGTCTCTTCGAGGTACTCCAGTCTGTTTTTATTTTTCATTGATGGACACATTCCTAAAATTATCTGCTACCAGAAATGAGAAATGCTGAGAAGGTATATTATGTGAAATGGAAATTCTCAGGTATTTTTCATCTTTGTTCATATTCATTTACATCAAAATCATAAATGTTCACTGTCTAGTTCAAACTTCAAACATGATAAATTAGGTCACTTACAGACTAAGTTATTGATTCCATCTGCTCAATTGACATCATGGGGTGAAAGAGTTGGAGTCACGACCTTGACCAGGATCAGTAATAGAACTAGAAAGACTTAGAGCCTTTAGCAGATCTTATAAATTCATTTGCAACACCTCCCAATGCAACACATCATCACCATTATCTCGAGAATTGTCATGATTCCACCTTGCAGTGCAAAGAAGTCCAAAATCTGAAAGGAGTTAAGTCTAAGGTAATCCAACCTCCAGCTTCCAAGTGCAAGTTTGATGTACACAAAAGAAGTTCTAGAGTCCAAGCTCCAACTTCCAGGTCTGAAGCCAACTCATAGCACAAATGTGTGATGCATTTTAAAATTTATAACAATCAAGTTTTGGGGTAATAAATCAACCTCCTTTTTCTTCTTTACTTATAAATTATTTTTTTACATTTTATTATAGATAATATTATTTTTAAATTTGTTTTAAACTTTCCCCTTTTTTGTTGGTTAATTGAAACATGTTTTTCTTGACAAGTGCAAGTTGTTTCTTGAGAAATGCATTTCCAATCCACAAATACGAAATGCTATTATAGCCCCCCCCCAAAAAAAAAAGAACATTTGACATGTTTTTCATGCATATAAATGGTACCTCAAAGTGTTGTTTATGGTCTTAGGGCTAAAGATCATAGCTGTGGCCCATTTCCCTCCTCAAATGCTCTTGTTCAACATAGTTGAAATAACATGCAAACATATTTGAAGATTTTACTATGCCGTAAGGCATTTTTTTACTGTGACGCTTATGACCATGATGGGATGTTTGTTGAATGCTTGGACTTTGATGGGCATGGGAAGTCATCAATATCTTTTGTATTGTCTATCGTCATAACATCAGATTATCTTACAAATGACATATGCAACAACTTAGAAGTTTGAAATGTTGGCCATCCATCTTGCTTGAATGGTTTGTTTGATATAGCAAATGTGTGTTTGAATGATATTACAGAAGAGTGTCATTGGTTTGGTTTGACACTTGAGTGTTTTTTGGTTAAATGATGGTCAAGAGTTCCATTCTTTTGCAATGGAGTGAAGAGGTATCTTGGCTTCTTGTTAGTGCTTTCTTAACATATATTTAGAAACAAGATAATATATTAATAACATAATAAAGGCATATGCTTTTGGAACCTTTACCATTCATAGAGGTTATACTCATCTTTTGTTTTACAAAATTTTGCATATATTTTGCACCATATGTGGAATTCTTTTACATCATTATATAACTATAAGTGGCACTTGAGATTGCCATGATTTCTTTAAGGGGAATTACCCATGATTGTAGACATTATAACACAAAATGGCCACGAGTTCGGGTTATGATCTTGTACATCAAAACACTAAGGTATTAATGATCCCTTCTCAAACGAACCTCTTGGGATTTTTCTAGAAGCTTACAAAAGGCATTGACTATCATTGCTTGACTTGGAGAAGATACGATTAGATAATTTTGTTAATATCCAACAAGATGACCATGAATAGGTCAAAGGGACTGTTAAGTACAATAGTGTGGAATAGAAAGAGGGAGCGCAAAGGTTGCTATAATAGAATTTCTAGTAGGACTTGCATATTAGTGTAGGGGAAAGAGGGCATCCTTTCTTAATCCCATTGGTACTCTTGATGAAGTTTGAAACTCCATTAGCTGTGCAAAGTTTGCAAAGTATGGATTCATAGAGGTGTGTGATATCTGTGATGAGAACCTTTGAGATGCCAGTGTCTCTGAGTCTCTGAAATAGGGCCTCCCTAGCGACTGAGTTGAATGCCTTTCAAAAGTAAATGAAGCAACATAAGGATTTTGAAGATCAATGTTTAGCCTCCTCAATGTTGGCCTAGAGTGTGAAAACATGATTAATAGTTTGGTGCTATGGTCTAAATCCTGTGTGTCCTCTAGGTTGAAGGTGTCCCCTCTTTAGCTCCTCATAGCTGTGGTCCATCGATAATGGATCAAATCATTTATTGCTATTGATTTGTGAATCAAGTGATTGATTTGGTGGGACGATGTTTGCAGGAAGCTCAGGCAAATGATATGGGTGAATAGATCGATGATGTAAATGTTTATTTTTTGGGTAGCATCGGATGTGCTCTAGCCCAAAATTTTGTGGAGGGGCTACAACACATGAGATCTCCAAGACCTAGAAATCGTTTGGTGAAGTTCCCCCCTGATTGTATTTTATTAAAATAATTAATATTTTTAATGGGATTCCTAAGTCTAAACTTAGGAAAATTAAAATATTAATGAAAATATGGATGAGAAGCTTCTAAGAGACGAGGATCAATTCTAATTTAATCTTAGTCGTTGATTAGAGATTAGATCACGACAGTTGATTTCTCAATAGGAAAAGTATAAAGGAAGGCTTGGGGTCAGTTGGAGAACACACACAGAGAGAGCAACACTTGAGCTAGATCGAAATTCTGGGCGTGGTTTGCTGAGAATTTCAGAGTGAGCTTCTAGTGCAGAGAGGGGCAGTTTGGCAGAGGGACTTTCGTCCAAGGCCGAGAATACATAGCAGAGAGGCAGAGCAACACCAGGGAGAGACAACGCAACTCCAGAAGGGCAACGCAGAGGCTAGAGGAGCTGACGCAGTCACTTAGATGTAGCGCTGGGGTTTCTTTGAGGCAGATCGGGCATCAATTCAACAAATCGATTTTTGAGCCGGGAAGGCTCACTGGGAGGGCGACGCAGCTCCTATAGGAGGTGACACAGTTCCAACGCAGAGCTGGGAGTAGCGATCGCTGCACAATACTAGGGACAACGTAGTCACTTGTGGGGTTTGTTCATCTAGTTGCTGGATTCGTCAAAATATCTGTCTCCGGATAGAGGTACTTCTACCCATAGTTTTAAAAACCGTTCCGGTCCAACCGGTTACCGGCCTAACCGGCCGGTTGGGAGGCTCACTGGTCAGAACCGGTGAAAAAACCTGGTTAGAAGCCCCATTTGCCCGGAAAATTGACCTAACCGGTAAAAACCGGCCGGTTTAGGTCAAAACCGGCCGGTTTATTGCTAACCGGCCGGTTTATGGACAGGCCGCCGGTCAAGCAAAAAAGCGCACGGTTTTTTGGAACTGAGGGCGGTTTAGGGGTTTTGGGGGTGAGGGAAAGGGATTTTCCCTCCAAAAACACCCTCACACTTGCTATAAGACACCCCTCTCACTCTCATTTGTCTCACACAACTGATTTGGAGTGTTTGTGAGTTTGTTTGTGAGCTTGGAGAGTGTGGAGTTTTTGCTGAAGTAGTCATCTTGGAGTTGGAGTTGGAGCTATTTTGGAGATAGTGTGTAGCTGTCAGTGGAGTTGCCATCATCAAGAGGAGGCTAAGGGAGCTACTTTGCATTTCCAGGTAAGGATTTGCACTTGATAATTCCTCATTTGGGTCTGCTGTCCATGAATTATTTTTTTTGTGCTATAAACTTCTCACTTCAATGATCTATCATCTATGCTAAGCCTATGAACTCTCTAGCTCTATGCTATCAAATTTTGTAGCTTGCATGTGCATTTTTTTTCCTACATTTATCATTGGTTTTCCATGTTCCTTAGCTGCAATTTTTTTTTTAAATGGCAGATTTATTTGCAAATTGTTATTATTTCAAGCAAACATGGCTCCAAAAGGAAAGGACAGTGCATGGGCTCATTGTGATGTAGTTGAGGGAAAAATGATATGCAAATTATGCCATAAATCTATTGGAGGTGGGGGTATTCTTAGGTTGAAACAACACTTGGCTGGGGTAAGAGGCCAAGTAAAGCCATGTGATGCACCAAATGCACTGTTAGGTCCTATTAGGGCAGAATACATTGCCAAGCTTGAAAAATTTTATGAGGATAAGGCTAGGGAGAAGGCCATCCAAGATGAAATTGCAAGGAAGAGGGAATTATTAGAAGCCATGAAAGAGAGTGGGTATGATGATTATGAGATTCAAGACTCCACTTCTATCCCTTCCACCAATGACCCCTTTCACTATGTTCATCCTTCTGTTGGAGTTGGCCAACCATCAAAAGGACCAAAGAGACCAAACATCCAAAGTTATTTCTCATCTTCTGCCACCATTGCTTCTTCTAAATCTAATCCCACTTCCTCCCAGCCAAGTTCTCAACCCACTTTGGATCAGCATTGGAAAAAACAATGCAAAGAAACTTCTCACCAATACATTGCTATATGGTGGTATGATTCAGATATCCCATTTAATGCTGCTCGCTCACCTTATTACCAAGCTATGTGGGACTCTGTTATAGCTGCAGGAAAGGGCTTCAAAGGCCCTAGTATGCATGACTTGAGGGGAGCTCTTTTGCAAAAAGAGATATCTTCCATTGATGAGTATTTGACTGAGTTTAGAGAGTCATGGGTCAAAACAGGTTGTTCCATTATGTCAGATGGATGGACCGATGGAAAGAACCGCACTATCATTAATTTCCTTGTTTCTTGCCCTCAAGGAACCATGTTTTTGAAATCAGTTGATGCATCTGATAGGGTAAAGGATGCAAGCCTTCTATTTGAGCTTTTGGATAACATTATTCAGGAAGTTGGGGAGCAGCATGTTGTGCAGGTCATCACTGATAATGCCTCAAACTATGTTCTTGCTGGAAAGATGCTTGAGGCCAAATATAATACCATATTTTGGACTCCATGTGCTGCACATTGCATAGACCTCATGCTTGAGGATATAGGCAAGGTGGAGTGGGTAAAAAACACTGTAGAGCATGCCAAGTGCATTACAAAATACATTTACAACCACTCATGGGTATTGAGCCTAATGAGGAAACACACTGGAGGCAAAGAGCTTGTTAGGCCTGCAATTACGAGATTTGCAACTCACTTCCTCACGTTGCAATGTCTCAATGGTCAACATAGAAACTTGCAGAAAATGTTTTCCTCTGATGAATGGTCTGAATCTCGGTGGGCTCGTAGACCAGATGGAAAAGACACCAAAAAGAAAGTGTTAGACACTTATTTTTGGAAAAGGTCTGTAGAGCTTGTGAAAATTACCGAGCCCCTTGTTAAGGTGCTAAGGTTGGTGGATGGGGAAAGATTGGCCATGGGCTACATTTATGAAGCTATGGATCAGGCAAAGGAGCAGATACGGGCAGCTTACAATGACAGGTTAGCTAAATATGGCCGTATATGGGAGATCATTGATAACAGATGGAACAATCAACTCCATCGTCCTATACATGCAGCCGGGTATTTTTTGAACCCAAGGTATCACTATAAAAATCGGCTAGGAGATCAGCATGATGGGGAGGTCAGAGCTGGATTGATTGATTGCTTGGAGCGCATGGTCCCTAACCATGTAGACCAGTTGGATATACATAGACAGCTTACTATTTTCAATCAAGCAAGTGGTACTTTTGGCAAAAACTTGGCAAAGATGGCAAGAGATGTGGACCAACCAGGTAAGCAATTCCAATTTCCATTTTGTTTTTCATTTCAAGTTAAAATTGTTTACGTTCTTTACAATTCAAATTATAAACTAAGTTACTAATTATTGTCTTTTTCTTTGCAGCACATTGGTGGGAGTCATTTGGTGGCCAGTGTCCTCAATTGCAAAGGTTTGCAATTAGAGTCCTCAGTCAAACTTGCAGTGCTTCAGGTTGTGAGCGCAATTGGTCTGTTTTTGAGTGCATACACACGAAGAAGAGAAACCGTTTGGAACAAAAACGGTTAAATGATCTTGTTTTTGTGCAATACAACCTTCGACTGAGGAGGAACCAAATGATGAGCAAGTCACCTGATCTAGATCCCATTGTGTTGGACGATATTGATCCAACATCAGAATGGGTGGAGGAGACTGAAGATCCTGTGTTTGAGGCTGATTTTGATATCGACATGGCTTTAGCGGAGGATGAGGCAGATTATGTGGCGGCATCAGAACCAGGATCAGTAGCGGCATCAAGGAAAGGCAAGGAACCAATGGAAGGCACTAGTCGTGCAGGTCGACAAACTCGTGCTTCCACTAGGTCCACTTCTATTGTCATTGGTGGCATTGATACTGATGTTGCAGATGAGGCAGAGGCATCCTCAGACTCTGAACCAGATGATGTCTATGTAGCTCCTGATGATGATCCTGTGTCTAGTAGTGGTGATGATCTTGATGATTGATCATGTGTACACTGTAGACTTGTAGTAGGCCAATGGCCTCATAGCTTGCAGCATTGTTTTTGGACTTTATAGGCCATTTAGAGCCTCATTTCTTATGTATTTTGCTATTTTGTCGATGATATGTATTGCACTCGGTGCCATTTTGATATATTCACCTTTGCATGGTATATAAATGAGCAAACTTTGCATATTTTGTCTCTATTGGCTTGGAATCATGGTTTTACATCTTAAAAATAGTTTTGTTTCATTAAAAATTAATTATTTAATGTATTTTTTAAAAACCGGTTCGTTTAGACCAAACCAGTCCCGGTTAGACCGGTTCCGGTCGGTAAACCGGTTAGCTAGGTGGACCGGTTCGGTCACCGGTTCCGGTTTTAAAAACACTGCTTCTACCGGGTTTATTCTCTGTTGGGTGAGCCGTATTTGGCACCCTAGTTGTATTAAAAAATCTGCTTAATAATAAAACCCTCATATTTGCTGCACCGATTTTCACGCATTGGGTTTTTCGGGGACGTTTAGTCCAAAAATAAGTGTGTCCTTTGTGTGGTTGTCTCATTTATTTTTCAGTACTTGATCTGTATAGTGGTGTAGGCTGCAATGTATTTGCATTATTATTTTCTGAATATTTTTGAAAATAACTTGTTAAAATGAAGAACACAAGTAGGATTCAGAATTTTTTACAGTAAACAAGTAGAGTTGGTGTACCATATTTGAAAAACTTGGCTTGCGTGCTCAAAGAAAATATTTTATTTGTTGAGGGTATCTCTTCCTGACCTAGGAGTTAGCTTTGAGGTCTAAAACATTGTAGGGAGTTTTCCTACACATTATGCCTTGACATTAACCTTGTGAGAGTGGAAACAACTTGAGGGATAACACCTTCAAAACTCATTCCACTTTAAAGAGGCATATTCAAAGATGTTATCTCTTAAAAGCCTTGTTAAGCTTATAGCTAGTAGGTATATTAATCACCTTCTTCCACATAAATCCTCCTTACATGCCCCCTCATCTACTTTTCCTTATGAAAGAGATGGCCTTTCCCTCATAAAGGGACATGTTTGCCATGCAAAATGCTTTTCACTTAGACAAGGTGTTGGTCTTACCTTAGCTAGCTAGAAGATAAGATTATGGGGGCGTGCTTCATGTGATGGGTGGGATGCATGGTGAAAGCTTAACCCTTTGTTCTATCTTAGATTATTTTGATTGATTGACATTTGGAGAGTTTACTATAGGTGGTTGCTTGCTCATGGGATATGTGCTAGAGGAACCACACTTCTTGTGGAGCTAGTTATATTACGTGGTGGTTGACATCTACATAGGTGCATGTTGAGGAGGATGGGTGCTTGGCATAAAAGGTTGAGCTATCTGGTGGAAGAGTGCTAGGCATGAGGAGTAAGGGTGCCTTAGCCCTTCTGGATTTAGGACCACATGCTACGCATGTGGAGGTAAAGTGTTAGGCTTGAGGCTGTCTTGCTTGGAGGGCACTCCACTAGCGGTTGCTTGTGGAACCAATTACACACATGGAAGGGTGTTGAGCTTGGGGTCCTGTCTTGGAGATTGTGGATCCTTGTGATGAGGAGTGCTTGACATATGGAGGCTTAGATTGGAGAGTGCTTCACTTGGGAATTGGTGCTCAACCATCTAAGGATGTGTACTCTCTTGGTAGAGGAGTGCTATACTTGTGGACCTAGTCTAGTGACTTAGAATAGGTTGTTATGGCCTTAGAGCACTTATATATTGTTGGCCTATCTCCTCCTTTGTCATAAAAAACTATTCAAGTATTTACTTTTAATCTTGATGTATTGGTTTTGGAGTCTTTGTGCTTGTGTGATACAAGAGTTGGAATACATAGGGTTTGTGTGAAGTACCCCTAGAGAAGATTTTAGTGCTAGGATTTTCTTGAAGTCTTGCTGTAAGCTAGACCTAGGGTTTGTGGGATGAAGCCCTAGAGCAAGAATTGTAGCACTTGGATGCTAGTGGAGTGATGCATACTTGGTGAATCTCCTTGATAGCTTGTGGGGTGCAAGTGAGAGATCTAAGGGTGGACTAGTTGGTGTTGATGCTAGCTTCTCGTGGAGCCTTTAGTGTGTCTGGATAATTGGTGGGATGCCTAGCCATCCTTCATATTGTTGGTTAGGGTCTATTGTTGACAATTGATGCCCTACCTAGTGTTTGGGAGCAAATTGTAGGGTCCTTGCTTGGGATGAGCTGAAGGGATTTGTTGTACTTGCTTTGTATGATATAAGGTGTTGAGATTTATTTTCGTTCGTGTAATGGACGAAGTGTACTATATCTGCCATAAATTTATATGTTGTAGATTGAAAATCAAAGTTTTTATACTTATGTTTAATGGTTAGTTTCATGTCCGTTTAATATGGCGATTTGTTGGTATAGCCGGGCTGAAATGTCATGTGTTTTAGCATGCCTAGATGAAGCTAAGAAACATAATTAGGATTGTTATGAACCTGCTATCAGAAAAGTAATTTCAAGCCTGTGTGTTGGTTGAGATTGTGCTCTAAGGCATGTGTATTTATCTGTCCTTCAATTATATTTTCAATGCCTAACTTCTTGAACTTGCCTAGTGAAAAAGTTGAATAGAGTTGAAGTATTTGTTGTTGCAACAAATATTTCAAATTTAGCCACAAGGATGAAAGTTCTATGAGATAGATTTGGGGAACATCAAGTAAACGAGGTGAAATTTTTGAAATGTTTAAAAGTGCAAATTTAGAAATACCTACAGAATTTCCTCTGACAACTTAGGGTGTGTGCTTGGATTAGTAGAGAGTGAAGATATGACAACATATCCATCAAGAGAAGCATATTTATAAGCTTTGTTTCTTAAAGAGCCCTTTATCTTCCATATGTTTTTGATATGAGACAAGGGGCAATTGTTCCCTTTTTAGGAATTTCTGGGCACCATTAAACTCTTTTTAGATACATTGGCAAAGAGTTGTTGTCCCTGTTCATTAATGTGGCACTCATTAGGGGCCCTTTAGGGTGTACTAGATGTATCACATCTTTTTTCTAGTGATTATTTGAAGTGCTAGTATAAAGTGCCCTCTTTGATAATGTGTCTTCAAGATAAAACCATAGATCTATCACATACTATGCTTTGACTTGGCTCGTTTGATCACCCTTGGGTTGATTACGTTCCAAGGGATTGGATATGGTTCTTGCTTTTCATGGAGCCTATTAACGCTCAAACTAGCAGGGATCCTGGGAGGGGGGGATCCTATGGAGCAGCTACTAGGTCAAGGGCAGGAACACATCGATAGCCCACTGTCACCTCAGCTAAGGCTCCCTGCTCTTTACAAGCTTTCACCGATAGGAGGAGACCCAATGTAAGGGGAATCACTAGATGAATGGATCAATAAGAGGATAAGGAGTGATTCTTAAGGCATATTCACAAGAGAGACTCAATTATATGGCTTTCTTGCTCAGGAAGCAAGGTGATATGCTCTTTAGGAAGGGCTAAGAAGATTCCTGAGGCTAGGGTTTGTGAGTATATCTTGTAAAGATGATTCCTAGGCCGGAAAATCCTTATGGAGAATTGTCCTTTATGTGATCTTTGTGAAATTAGAGTTATAAAGTTGCGGGACCACAAAAGACCAACTGGGCCCAGAACTAGGTCAAGGATATGGAGTTGATCAACTGAGGAGGCACTTGACCTAATTAGAGAAGAGAAGAGGATCAAAGGACACATTTTATTTTAAGGATTAAATGCAATGATCCAAATGAGGACACTAGCCAAGGGAAACCTAGGGCAAGAAATGGTCCTTGAGCTAGGGCTTGCTATATCTTGGGATCCCCTGTCAAAATTGCTTCAAATTTGGAGGGCCTCTAGAGGAAACCCTAGCGCAGTTATGGACCAAAAATCGAGGTGTTTTGATGGCTACAATGAGATTTATTCGATGCCCTAGGTGACCTATGGTGGCTAGGCCTAGAAAGAGAGAGAGGAGGCAAGAAAGATAAGCGTTTAGGTGACCACCAGTGGATGGATTAGTACCTTGCCTTTGGGAGAGATGGAGTCAAGATGAACTTGTGATTTGGAGAGACTATACCCAATCAAGGAGACCTCTAGACAACTTCGCATGGCAATTAGGGCATGAGAGTAGCTGCCAAAAGATTTTATACTTCAATATGCAATAATTGATGACTTATCAAGGTATTTTCAACAAAGATAACCTCTAGGAACATTCATCCATTCATACATGACACATGCAATGATGCAACGCTTCAAAAGACCAAAATTTCCACAATTTCGCATAGAATAGTAGTAAATTTCAGACCTATATAGTGAAAATCCTAGCAACATTCATGTGACAAAGTAAATAACAAGAATAAACATGAAAAATATCACTTACATGTACAAATGAGTATATCCAATCATCAAATTATGCCAATAATGAAGCTCCAAGACCAAGAAGATAGAATCCAAACATCAAAATTCTTTCCATGAAACCAAACTCGTCCTCCAAAAGGGAATGCGAAATTCTCACAAGAGCTAATAACCCAATCCAAGTGACAATGAGAGAAATGAATCACCTCTCATTTATTTATACCATCTCTAATGAGTTCGATTTGCCTAATTGGCCTACCCCTTGTTGTGATGCATATTCTAACTTAGTGCCATTGAATGTTTTTGGTATATGTGGACAATAATATGATTTCTACCTTTCTTTCTAAGTTAGTTATGTTTTTTCACCTAGCTACTCTATCAGCCCATCCCATACGTTTATTTTGCACTGCACATTCTCCTAGTTGTGTAATCTATTTCTCAACTCAAATCTAAGATCGATCAAAAAAACAATGAAGGAATCCATTCAAAATCCATTCAAATTGCCTACTGTTGTTTAAACTAGAACATTAGCACCGTCTAGAAAAATTATCATTAAAATCTTTGTGGTTATGCCTCTTAATATAGGTTTTAACACCAAGGAAGAAACTGAACTCTACTGATGTTGAATCAACCTACATTTTATTGCGTTACATGGACAATTGTGGGTGAAGGGATCCGTGTTCATACTTATTTCAATTGGCTGATAACTTAAGCAACGTAAGTATACTTTTGGAATGAAGGAGAGAACAAACACAAAAGGAATGTATCGAAGGCATCAAACGTGTTGCCTCATTAATTATTGATACTTATTGTTTTAGTCAATATACTAAATTGGTGTTTGCTTTGTGAGAGGTGGTTTCATCTGGACTTCGTTTGTTGGCAGGTGAGGTGTCTCCTGTGCTTGTCTGCTGAGCAGTAGTATTTAGCCAATACATTTCATTCCCTTTCCTTGAGATCTTTGCATATATTGTCTTCAGTTCTGTTCTCCCCTGTTCCATTTTTTTATCAATTATTCTTTGACTTATATGTTCTAGGTGTGGTTTTCCAGGTGCTTAAGAGTGAGTGAGTAAGTAAATTTATCAATGTCCAACTGATGACCACAAAAGTAGGTCAATGGAACTGAAGAAGAGTACAGTCAGTATGACTACAATGTGGGAGTGCAAGTGCATCTCCTTAAAAAAATGCTAAAAATAACATATAGAGAGAAAGAAACCAGTGGTAGTGCTGCAACAACACGTATATAAGAGACTGTTGTATAATACAAAATACTCAATAGTCTGCAGCACAATGGCCTGCTAAAAAGGAATGAGTTAGTGAGATGGTAAGGTCTGGCATTGGCGCTGGAGATGTCAGGGGCTCCTACATCTAATTACTTGTGGAAAGGGAGGTGAAGCTGGGTACAGGTTCGTTGTCTAAGTCCCCTGGGCTCAGCAGTGGATCTGATCATATGATCCCGGGGGAACGTATGAGCGAAGGATACTCCTAGCATTCAAGGTCGGAAAGAAGAAACTTTGAATAGGTCTTTGGGCATTCCTATGGGACTGAGAGGTAGCCGGATGTGTCAAGGGTTCCCTGCTCTGGAGCTGTTTGGAGAGTAAATTTGCTGTTTTTTTTAAATGTTGGTAATAGTTGTTGAAGTGGTAATAGTACTAGTAGCTAGAATAAAGACATTGCTTCTTTGATACCATGTAATAGATCCCAATTGAAAACTTCAATTAAAGTGATAATAAAACTACCGATGTATATCTCAGTTTAGAACTTGAAAAAAAGATGTGGTTCAAGCATGCTAGACAAGAGAAGATAATCAGCTTCAATCATTCTCTGTACCACTCTCTGGCACATTAAACATGCAGATCCCTAGGCTAGCGTCAAATTGCTTAAAATGTGTTTTTTGAGATATCTAAAAGAAGAGGCCAATAACATTTTATTTCAAAATGGCTTTACGAATAATATCATCTAGGATTAATTGCATTGGTGTGACTTTGACATATCTTGTAGTTTATATCAGAATAACTTGCCAGTAAATTATGAGCTGGTATCTCGGGCATCCATCCACTGAGTCACTGACTCAATACTTAATAATGATTTCCAGGAAATGGTGAAGAGGGTGAAAATGGATTGACAGATCAAGATCAAAGTGATGGGAAGAAGAATTTCCAAAAGGTCTGTCAAAAACTGTTAATACCTAGAAATTCTTGAAGGGGCAGAAAATTATACATGACATGATCTTTTTGCAATCTATTTTGCAGATATCAGATCCCTCGAGTACTTTGGAACCTTCTTTTGAGTCATTGAATGTAAAGAAGTTTGATGGTAATATTTTAATTTCTTAGCACGGAGGGATGGGTAATTCTATTTCCTTCATAATATTAGGATTTTGAAACTTTTATGTGGAAATCTTGTCATATTTAATGCTTACGTTGCATTAGCTTTTATTCTCTACAGTTGCTTTTACGGTAGATCCTCTGTATCATCAAACCTCTGCACAATTTGACGAGGGAGGGGCCAAGGGTCTTCTTCTCAACACCCTTGGTGTTTACAATGATTGCCGGATAGTGTTTGACTCCTGGGACATTCCAGGGAAAAGTATGAAATCTGGATTTACACAAAACAAAGAGAGTTTTGAGACAATTAACATCTCTTTCATAAAAGGTATTGCCTGCACTGCTACCTGCCCAGCAGTGCTGCCAAAAGATTGGTTTTTACTTTTCTTATCCCAATTTTGTAAATGGCACCTGACCTTTTTTGTGATGCAGATTGTATTGAGCAAATGGTGATGGATTTACAAACTAAAAGGGAGATCTCACCAACACTAAAGGAAATTCTAAGATTGTTTGATGATCCTTACCGGAATTCAGCTGAGGCCATTCTCACAATGCAAAATGAAGATGAGACACTTGATTCTTCTCTTGATAACCAAGAAAGCCTTGATGAAGAAGTTGGAATGGATGAAGCTTTTGATGTAAGCCCTCAGGACTTTGAATGCAATGACAATGGTGGAGTTCTGAAGGATGATGGCTTGAATAGCCTGGACTCTGTTTCTGGTGGTGCTGTTACTTCAGAGTGGCCTGACAATGAGGTTTGTGTGTCATTTATAATAATAGAAATTAAGTCACCACTTCTGTTTTTAGTATTTATATCTGGATAGTAATTTTGATATCGTGTCTGATTTCATAATACCTTATTGAAATCGTGTTTTATTTTCAGGAGATGGGTTATGGTGAATTAGAGTTGGAGTACAATAAAGATTTATTAAGTGAAAAAACAATTGATTATTTGTTTTTAGGGATGGGGGTGTCATCCAGATCAAATGCTTGGGCTGGTCCTGATCATTGGAAGTATCGGAGAGTTAAAGGTGGATGTCTTAAGTCCTTATGGATCTTTCTTGCTGCAACCATCATTTAATTTAATCAGGTTCTCTGAATAGGAATCTCTGATGGTTGGTGCATGCGATATTATGCAGATGTACAACACAGTTCAGATGTTGGGAATGAAGCATCTTCAAATGACAATAAACTAAAGAGAAGAAAAAGGGAACCATTTTCAATTGATTTTTTGAATCGTCCTGACACTGAGACTGGTTCTGCCTTTGCTCCACCCAAAAATCAGCGGTCATTGTTATTGCCTCAGAGTAGCTCCTCCGGGAAAACTACTCTTCCAGAAGACTGTCACTACCAACCAGAGGGGCTTGTAAAGCTGTTCTTACTGCCTTCTGTTATGGTAAACACATTTTCCTTGGAGTACTACTGCTGAACTTTAGTCTTGTATATTGCACTTACGATTGAGCATACCATTATGCTATGTTGCAGTGAATCAGTGAATTTCAAAGAATGGGAATGGGGATATGGGAGGACCTGGGGATGAGTTTCTGCAATGGGAGAGGGGAGGGCAAAATCTCAGGTGCTGTTGTAGGGGATGAAACCAATAAAATATTAAACAAAGCAAAACTAGAAAAAATATTGATTACCTCATTCATATAAAAAATGTGGACTTGGTGATGCAGCGATCTTAAGGGTGCTTGCTTACAGTTGTTCCAAATCTGTATATTTGAAACAGCAGGGGGTGGCCAGCATGTAGAATAAGGCCTAAAAGTTAGTTGAAATTTGTTAGTTTTTAGTTTATGCTAGAGCCTTATTTTTCATTTATTTTCCCCATAAAAGGGGACCTTTTTTTCATCCTCGCATTCTATGCTACATAACTATGATACAAATTTCTGTTTTCACTATTAATGAACCCACATTTATGTTCTACATTCATCTTATTATGTTTTGTGTTTGCAGTGTATTGGGAGGCATGGAAGAAAAGTATCTGGTAAGTGTCGTCTTTTTATATTTTTATTTTCTGATTAGTTTTGGGCATTATCTGCTTTTTTGATGCTACCTCTGATGGAAATCTTACAGTACTATTATAATTTAATTAATCAGAGTCTTGAGATTATACTGAGAACTACTTTATCCTCTTTGTTTCAGACGATTCTATTGAAAATAGCAACAGTTTTGAACCATCAGGTACGTGGGGCAATAAGGATGGGTTTGAGCCTAACTGGGATGATGCACAAGGTGATATTGAGGAGGAATTTTCAAATGAGAAAATGGTTGCTCAACCTCGAAAGGTTTGATTTTGCAATTGGGTTACTTTTATAAATTGCTTCTTTGAGTTTCTGACATCTATTTGCTGTCAGTGACTTTTAATATCTTTCAAGGTTTACTTTCAAATTTCTACCATACATCCTTTATAAAAGTTGAAGCAATTTCAAGGCAGAGAAGTCTCAGAAATATAATTTTTTTGAGAGAAAAGTAAGGAATGAGATTGTGAATGAAACAAAATGGGTCACATCCAATCCTGCTTAATGTTTAATTTTGAATTCTGGGATAGTAATATCATATCATTATGTTGCCCTTGTCTATTATCAGATCCTGACTTTTGTTGCTGGTGGAATTATTTTTATTTTTGTTGGATGATAGTTTGTTTTTTCTTCATTGTTTCCATTCCACAGTCATAAACATATTTTGGTCTCATAAAATGCTTAGGTGGTCAGAGGAAATGAATGGGAATACAGTCTTTTTAATTTTACTCTTACAGATTGTTTGCAGGAAAACTGCTTCTGGTTTTCTCAGTGCGCTTTGTGGCCTCATTGAAAATTGAACCTTAATTATAGGGTCATTGATTCCAACTTTCCCATATGTACTCCAGCACTCCAGTTGATCTGTAGCTTGGATGAGAAGTGAAAATTTCCCTTTGTCATTGGGTATTTACCTTTGTGTGGACTCCGAATGTGTATCTGGTGTTGCTAGCACTACAGAATAACAGTTCATCTCTGACATGCTATGCATCTTATACTGTGTCAAACCTCTCTTTACTTTTTAGCTCATTCCTTGTTTTTATCCTTTAGAAAAATGGCTATATAGGTCTGGTTATTCCTATTACAATACTCTCACTTGAATCTTTGCTATTCACATTCCTCCTTCAGTTCAGCATCATATAATAAAGAAGCTTGCCAACACATTTAAATGACATTGCATGTAGAATGGTTGCTCTCTTATACTGGACAATATTTATGAGGCACTTCACATGTTCAAACATTTATTGCCCTTGTTGCTTCATAGAGGCAGGTATGTCATATTTGTCCTGGAGATCTACTTTAATCTTTCTAGCAAGCATTGCCAACATCCTCTTACTACATGATTGCTTGTCATGTCACAAAAGTCTTCTCCAATAATCTGTTGTAACAATTTTGCATTTAACAGCATTTCTCATGATATCCTTGATATTTTTTGATGTATATAAGCTTGGTTGAAGCCACCGAAGTTCTACGCCAAGGCCACCTCATTATTGAAGACTGGAATTTGTTGAGTGATGCTTTCTTCGATGGTTACCATAAATGTACAAATGATTTCATGTTGGTGGACGTTATTTTGTCTTCGACTTTCTTCCTAGATGAGAAGACATGTTCCTTTTATAAAATGTGATTTATTGTCATTGAATCAAGTGGCAAGATTTTTCCCTTCCTTTCCTGGTTACTAGGAAAGTGTTTGCTTTGAACACTACTTCTCTCATCCTTGGACTAGAAAACCTCTTCTTGCTGTATGGTATTGTATGTGAACTTCTATGTTCACCTTTGTTTTCTGGTCTCAATGTCTTGTATGTCTCTGCTACATTATGCATTTTATCCTTTGCTGCGCAAATAACCTGCAGCCATCTGTTATCTCTTTGATTGTAATTTCTATTTCTTTCTACTCTGCTCTCATTCATTGCCATATTGATATGTGTATAGTAAAGAATTTACTGCTAAGTTGCATGATATGGGGAAACAGGTGTGTATTTTTGGTTCGAGTTTTATTTTTGCTAAGGCCACGATAGAGGAGTCCAACAAGCAATATCACTAACATGAAGGTACATAAAGGGCTTAGCGTTCTTCATTAACTACCAATTCCATACCTTCATATGTGATAGAATGTAATGAAAATAATCCGGAAATTCTGAAAACTGTTAAGTCTGCTGATTTTTGAATAAGATATGAAATTCTACTTTCTGCATATGAAGACCGATGAGGTTGGAATTACTCTCAAAACATCCTGAGACTATTAATGGTAGTGTTAAAAATGTCAGTACAAGTGAAAACTTCTTTTACTTCAAGAATTTAACATCACCATTAATTAACAACATTTTGATGCAAATTGAGAGTGAAACCCTTTTTAAAGAAAAAAATTGGTTTTAGAGGTTTCTAGATGTCACGTTAATTCATAATTAACCTCTGATTAGGTAATATAACAAAAAATGTGTTTCCCAACAATTAAATCAAAGCAAAATTAGACAAATTTCATTCGGAAAAGCATTGTACAGACATTGAAATGCGTTACAGTTTGTATGAAAGTTTGAAACACATTTACGACATGTGAAATGCATTTCATAGAAACTGAAACATGTTTCAGTCAAGTTTCAGAGTTTCAATATGGAAACAGCAATTTTTTTAAAAGTTTCAAAGGTCAGAATTCTGAAGAGGGTCATTAATACATACTCCATTCCGACCATGTCCACTGGTTTCACCTTATACTGCTGTCTGGCTTCGTATATGAACTGCATGTTACTTTTATCTCTTGGTTGCACTATCTTGTATGTCTCTTATGTTTTTTGTGCTCTGCTGCCGTAAGTAGCCGACAACAAGCTGTTATTGCTTCAGTTATAATTTAATGGTCTTTCTACTCCTTTCATTCATTATCCTGTTGATGTATGTCTAGTGAAGACTTCTATCCGTCTAAATACAACACTTTGGCAATATTCTAGTAAAGATCATTTATAAATTTTGTGTCCAGTTAAATTTTTTCTCCCTAAATTTCAGACTTTGGGGATATTTCAGTGAAAATCATTCATTAATTTTCCAAGGCATCCTGTATTCTGCATTCAACTTCTCTTTTGGACTGGTTCATGCACAGTACGATCAAATGATGTGCCCCTAGCATTGGTAAATTACCATCGAAGATTCTTAGTTTGTGTGGAAAGCTATTAGCCTGTTTGTCTATGATGCATTCATTTATGGTAATCCTACACGCCTATAATTAATAATCATCGTTATTGAAGCTGTCTAATCTGCACCATTTTACCCCCCACCGGTTCTGGACTGGTTTATAAACTAGGTAGGTTGGCTTATTCTATCCTTAACCAGCTGATTTTGAATATTTCCCGGCTTGCTCCAATATGAACCAACCCTTATCTGATCCTCTTCTGTCTAGTTCTTCAACCTGATTTTCTGGCCAGTATTCCAGTCCCTGTCTGATCCTTGCCTGGTTCCGGTTCTGATAACATTGCTAATAATATTATCTAGAATACCTATGGTTATACTTCTAATACAGTGTTGCAATTGACCATACAGGATGGACTATCCTCACATGTATATCGTAACCATGTAAGATGATACAGGCATGCAAGTTCAAAGCTGTCATAAAATCTCAAATAAATGAGTGTCTGAGAGTCTCAGACACATGTTTATTTCTATGCTAATTATTCTAGCATGAAATTCAATCGATTCTATATAAACAACTATCATGCTAGGATCAAGGTGCCCAACCTATAATGATCACATATTTCGTGTCCATTTTGATAGTGTCAGATGGAGTCATGCTATCAACAGGCACCTGTTGCTCTGGTATGAGATTTTAGAACCCAAGAGAAGAACAGCAATCAAAAATCAAGAGAGCAGCTTCAGATGAGAAAAATCAGCTTTGAAGGAAGAAATGTAATGAAAATGGAAAATTTCTGCTGAAATGGCACATATGATTTGAAGTGTGAACATGATCATTCATTACCAGTATCAAGACAGGAATAAAACTGAGAAACTAAGATAGCCGTAATATAAATTATTCCAAGGCGTGTATTGGTAGGAAATGGTTTTGGTTTTGAAGTATGATTTGTTCATTCTTGAATGACACAATGAAACTGGAAAACAAGGACGGTGAGGATATTTCTCCTATATCATAGCTTTGAATGACTGAAAATCTTTTCTGATTCATCACAATGCAATTTTATTGAGATTCCACTGAATTTGATCATGCCCCTTTTGTTTGCTTTGCTTCTTCTTTAGTGGTGGTTAAATAGAAATTTAATTTTATGAAAATTCATTTCAGTACTTAGAAAAATTCAATTGATCCATTACGTGCTAGCCAAAGTAACTGTGTGTGCATTTATTTTGCAGGTTCAGAAGATTGAAGTGGATTATGACAAAACATCAAAACAAGTTGATGTCCACGTTTTGAAAAAGACACTTCGGGGTTCTATGCAAGACTTTTGGAGGGCATCAGAAATGGTATGCCATTTTTTGTTTGTTTTAGAATTGTTTTTACAAATAGTATGCAATGCAAGCGGGAAGGGTTCCAACTTCCTATTGATCCTATTGATCCTGCATGTATCCAGTGGTTCTCATCCAACTTTTAACTACTACAAGTTTTGAGATATTATTTTCTTATTAGTAATCACAGACAGTACTCCCCACTTTATTTTTTCAAATTCTGGAACCAGCAAGAATCTATTGACTCTTCCTGTTTATATTTATGCACAGATAATTGAATTAATTTTTAACGTCCACTACTATGACACATTTACTTTAATTTAATTGTTATTGTCCACTAGTGGCTGTAATTGGCCAATTGGATTTCAAGAAGTACAAAGATGCATAAACCTTTTGTGCGCTAAAGCATCTCCTAGGATAACAACAAAGTTACAAAAGATATAAAAAATTACAAAGTGCGTGCTCAAAGAGATACATCCGAACCTTAGGAACTCGAAAGTATCAAACTAGATAAGGCTTCAAAGTGAATCAAGGAAGAAGCTTTAAACATTGTTATCAACCATCAGCTCCCTTGACATCTAAGCCCTAGAAGTGGCTAATGATATCATGATGTCCAACAGTGGTATCTTGGAGCCTACATGCTATTTGACTGTTTTGAAGAATGTAACTAGGCCTGGTTTTGATAAATGTATTTATCAAAAGAATGAAAAATAATTTTTTATTATTGTTACAATGACTTATTAAATCATGGGTTTCATGCTTGGGTCATCATTTTATTAGTCAAAGTCTCCATTGTGGACTCCTAGGATTAATATTGAGTCATTAGAGTCATTGTATATTTTATGTGACCCTTCTTGGGCTTTTGAATTATGTAAAAATAATTATTTTTGAGTCAAAAATGAATTATGTCACCTCCACACCAAGTCGGTCTCAATTGGGCAATTTGACCTCACCAGAAGCTATATATTGGAGCATATTGAATTCATTTGGATACACTCTCTCCCACAAGTTTGATATCCAAGAAAGAACTGGGAAAAAGTGCGAAGTTGAAGGAGGAGGCTAAAAGTAGTGCGAAGTTGGTCAAGAAGGAAGGGAAGGACAAAATCGAAGTTTTGGGGTGTCTATCTCTCTCTCGTTTGGGCTACTTTAGGAGATCAAAGTCTCTTTGTCAAAGTCGAAGCTGTTGCTGTTGCCAGGTGCTGCCAAGTCGAAGTCGCTGGGGTCAAAGTGATGTTGCTGCTAGGTCGAAGGTTTGGGTCGAAGAAGGAAGGGCTGACTTGGTGTGGAGGAGGTTTGTGTCTAGGTTGAAGAGTCTAAGGAAAAACTATTGAAGGAAGAGATTTTCACTGGGTTTTCCCCTACATAGGGGTTTTTTCTTGGTAGAGTGTCTACATCTTGTGTCTTGTGTTTTTGTGATCTTCATACACACATAATTTGGTAATTGCTTGATGAACGATATTATAACAAATAAGTAAAAGAATCCAACAAAATTCAAGTAATTATCAAGAAAGAGAAATGTAACCCTAATTCTACTAGCATTAATTTCTCAACATGGTATCAGAGATAAGGTCAAAGAAGATTGAAGATCATTTCGCTGGCTCAAAGGAAATGATTAATCCCCCTATGATAAGAGTGGGATTCAATACTACAAGAAGCTGGGTCAAAATTCAAGAATTCTTAGCTGCACTTACAGGTTCATGTAATGATGATAATGCATGGATCATTCACAGTGGAGCATCAAGGCATATGACAGGGGAAAGTAAACAACTTCAAACTCTATCAAAGGAACCATCTTCTCATGTAGTGGAATTGGGAGACAACAAAAGCTATGTTGTTAGAGGCCTGGGATCAACATCTTTGAAGTTGGAGAATGGAGCAAAAAACATCTCAACAACATACTATATGTTCCAAGTTTGAAAAAGAATAATTACACCACCTCCTCAAGCCCTAGTTCATATGGAAATCAATCCCATTGAGCTATGGCATAGAAGATATGGTCATCTTCACTATAAGGTCATTGCCACTCTTAAACAACTAGTTCACGGCATCCTCGATATCCAAGAAGGCTGTGAAGGAGTTTGCAAGGGATACTTTTTGGGCAAACATACAAGAAAATCATTTTCAAATAGTGAAACAAGGTCTAAAGAAATATTAGACCTCATACATTCTGATGTGTGTGAGCCTATGTCTGACAAATCACTTGGAGGTCATCTTTACTATGTAACATTCATTGGTGATCACTCTAGAAAGACATGGCTCTACCTTCTCAAGAAAAAGGAAGAAGTATTTGAGAAATTCAAAGAGTTTAGATGTGAAGTGGAAACCCTAATCGAAAGAAAAATAAATACTTTGAGATCCGAAAATGGTGTGAGCCTATGTCTGACAAATCACTTGGAGGTCATCTTTACTATGTAACATTTATTGATGATCACTCTAGAAAGACATGGCTCTACCTTCTCAAGAAAAAGGATGAAGTATTTGAGAAATTCAAAGAGTTTAGATGTGAAGTGGAAACCCTAACCGAAAGAAAAATAAAGACTTTGAGATCCGACAATGGTGGGGAATACACTTCTCAAGAATTGATTGCATATTGTAAAGAAGCAGGGATTAAGAGGGAGCTTATTGTTCCCTACTATCTCGAACAAAATGGAGTGGCCGAACGAAAGAATAGGACAATTGAAGAAAGTATACAAACAATGCTCCTTGATCAAGGCTTACCAAGATTTCTATGGGGAGAAGCAGCAATGGCAGTAGTATATATTCAAAATAGAAGTCCTCATAGATCCTTGAAAATATTACATCGGAGGAAGCATTCATAGGTAAGAAGCCTAGTGTGGACTACCTACGAATCTTTGGGAGTCCTGCCTATATACACATTCCAAAAGACAAACTGAAGAAGTTAGATTACACAAGCATCAAAGGGACCTTCATTGGCTACAATCTCTCCTCAAAGGCATATAGAATCTACTTCAAGGGAGACACATTGAAGTAAGTAGGGACGTCATATTTGATGAAAATCATGCCTACAAAAGATCCAAGGACATTCCTATTGATTCCGATGACGAAGATCTACCCATATTTGAAGAAGAAGAAGTACAACCTGACAATCCATCTACAATTCAAGAAGAAGGACCAAGTGAGCCTATTCAACCTATGTGATCATACTGAACACAAGGAAGAGGCCAAATTGGTTAAAAACTACTCTTGAAGATGCTGAAGGACATGGAGCTGCGAAAGGAACCTTTAGAGAAAGCAAAAGGCTCTAGAGATATTTTGGATATGTTGCATATATGACAAAACTAATTGAAGCTGAACCATCTACATTTGAAGAAGCTGCTCATCAAGAAGTATGGAAGAAAGCTATATTCCATCATGAAGAATGGGTTTGGGAAATCATTCCTAGACCTAGTGACAAATCGATTGTCACCTCAAAATGGATCTACAAGATCAAACACGTTGTTGATGGAAGTATAGACAAATACAAAGACAAATTTGTTGCAACGGGTTTCTCTTAAAACGAAGGAATATATTATGAAGAAACATTTGCACTCATTGCAAGGTATACTACGCTTAGATCTTTGGTTTCATTGGATGCTACAATGGGATGGAATATCTATCAAATGGACTTGAAGACAACATTTCTGAATGGGACTGTCGGCCGGATAAGTCGTTCTTGCGGACAAGACCGACCTCCCTAGTATCTAATGATATCTAGCGACAAACAAACCAAACAAATTCTATCTTTCTCTAAATATGCAATTTATAAATAAAGGCAAACAAGTGTTTTAGGCCTACCTTGGGTCCAATGCAAGTTTGTGGAAGCCTCGCTCCGTTGATGCAAATGAGCTCCCTTGTAGAGAATCTGCAAACACAAACAAGCACACAAATTAAATAGCACCTGAAAAGCCAATATAATAAAGCATACTTATCATGATGATCAAGGAATTCATGAAACAAATCACATAAGACAATTTGTTGAGAAAAATGAATCTGATTGTATTAACTTAAATCAAAGAAGAACTTTACAACCTTATGCCTTGATGCTGTACAAGCTCCTCCCAGGGTCCAGCAAGAAGTCTCCTCTACTTTGACAAGTTTCACTCTCTTCTCAATGAAGCCAAAAGGTATGTGATCTCTCCTCTCAAGCTTAACTAGGAAGTCTCAATTCCAACAGCATTTACCCTAAAAGATGTTCAGCTTCTAACCTCCCTAGCAACTAGCCCAATGCCTTAATTTATAGTGCAATGGAGGGAAGTTACTAGGTCCACCTTCAAAGGGATAAAGCCCTCCTTCAAAGGGATAGCTCCTCTCATCAAGGGATTAGCTCCTTCACTTTTGGGATGCATGAACCACCTAGGAGCGAACCATCCACGTCAAGATTCATTCTAGAATCATCTAGAATTAACCGAAAGTGAGTTTTTAAGAATAAACTTGCGCCTTTTTGACTTTCACAGGGGTCCGCACCCACTCCTTTAGAGAGAGCGGGCAGGTCTGCAGGTAACATGAACAGGGGGTGCGGGACCGCAGGCAACAGTGAGAGAAAGTGCGGAACCAGAGCTTTAATGATTTTTAAGGTCTTTCTCTCATTTTCAAAGCTTGACATGAAGAGCTGAGGTTTGAGACTTGCTTAGGAGGACAATATGAATGATGATAGATCCATACTGACTGCAAATAGTCATGGTGACAATATTTTGTGTAGCAGGGACCATCAATTAGGAAGTATACATTG
This sequence comes from Pinus tabuliformis, assembly GCA_031772625.1. Taxonomy (NCBI): domain Eukaryota; kingdom Viridiplantae; phylum Streptophyta; class Pinopsida; order Pinales; family Pinaceae; genus Pinus; species Pinus tabuliformis. The sequence goes on from CM062813.1 coordinate 211,587,078, forward strand.
AGCAACCTGAAGGCTTTGAAGTAAATGGCAAAGATACTCGTGTTTGTAGACTCAAGAAGGCCCTATATGGCTCGATGCAAGCTTCTAGGGCATGGTATACAAGAATGGATGCATACCTTCTAAGAATTGGGTTCGTGAAGAATTCTGCTGATCCAAATCTCTACATCAAGGTTGTGAATATTGAGCCAGTCATTATTCTATTATATGTGGATGATCTATTCATTACAGGTGTGGGGAGAATAATACAAGAATGCAAGAAGATGCTAGCAGCGGAATTTGAGATGAAGGATCTAGGACTGATGCACTATTACCTAGGTTTGGAAGTATGGCAAAATCTTGGTGAGATATGTTTGGGGCAAGGAAAGTATATCATCAATTTGTTGTAGAAATTTGGGATGATGGATTCCAAGCCCATGACTACTCCTATGATCACCAATCTGAAGAAGTTGAGGAGTTCTCACGGAAGTCTCATGGATCTTACTTCCTATTGTCAGTTGGTGGGTTCTCTAATGTATCAGGTAAATAGTAGGCCAAATACATGCTTTGCTGTGAACATTCTTAGTCAGTTTCAATTGGAGCCTTGTCATAATCACTCGATAAATGCCAAGCATATATTGAGATATCTTCGTGGCACTATATATCACTGCCTAAAGTATAATAGCAAGGAAGTCAAGCTGATTGGCTTCACAGATTCTGATTGAGGTGGCAGTGAGACCGATGGAAGAAGCACTATAGGTGGATGCTTTAGTTTGGGATCTGCCATAATCTCATGGATGAGTAGAAGCAAGATCTCGTTGCTTTGAGTAGTGCTGAAGTAGAGTACGTGGCTGCATGTGAAGTAGGAAAGGAGGATGTATGATTGAGGAAGCTTCTGACAGATTTGTTCCAGAAGCCTCTAGATCCTATTGTGATAAAATGTGATAATCAAAGTTGCATCAAGATGTCTGGAGATCCCATGTTTCATGCTAGGATGAAGCATATCAACAATAAGTTCCACTATATTAGGAACTTGGTGGACGATGGGATCGTGAAGCTACAGTATTTCCTGACAGCTGATTAGGTAGCTCATATACTAACAAAGTCTCTTCCTAATAAGAAGTTTGAATATCTTAGAAGCATGCCTGGTTTAGTTGATATTGCTAATCTTGTTGATGATGGTAAAAGTTTGGAAGATATTTGTTGAGGCTTTGTGTGCGAGACACATTGCTTGGGAGGACATCTGGCCGAGACTATGTGTTGATGTCTAGTTCCTGAAGTAGGGAGGGTGGTGTTGGTCATGGAGCTCTGACCTCAGATATGCACCAAGATCCCCGGTTTGATGGTTAGCAACTAAGCCTGATGGTACCTATAGAGGCTGAAAGCTTTAATCCATCATAGTCCCACTTGGATAGATTGCCCTGGTCAGGAATCTAGTCCGTGGCATTGTGGTGCTTAAACTGTTGAGAGACCTTGGATAGATTGCCCTGGTCAGGAATCTAGTCCATGGCATTGCGATGCCTAAACTATTCATAGTTCATATAGTTTGAGATCTTCCTTGTACTTGTTATGAATACCTCCCTAGTTAAGAGGGAGTGTTGAAGAATGTAACTAGGTTTGGTCTTCATAAATGTATTTATAAAAAAATGAAAAATAATTTTTTATTATTGTTACAATGACTTATTAAAGCATGGGTTTCATGCTTGGTTCATCATTTTATTAGTCAAAGTCCCCATTGCAGACTCCTAGGATTAAGATTGAGTTATTAGAGTCATTGTATATTTCATGGGACCCTTCTTGGGCAGAGCGCTTACATTTCGTGTCTTGTGTTTTTGTGATATTCATACACACATAATTTGGTAATTGCTTAATGAAAGATAATATAACAAATAAGTAAGAGAAGCCAACACAATTCACAAGTAATTATCAAGAAAGAGAAATCTAACCTAATTTTACTACCATTAATTTCTCAATGGACTGACCTTATTGCATTGAAAAAAACAATGCGCTCTTACAACTTGAGTTGGAAGAGACGTGTCATATTTATTGTCTTGGCAAATTTATCCATGAGGGTCTGAAATATAACTTTTTGGCAATGTCGGGGAGAATATAAAAAATATAGAGAAACTTAAAAAAGTGAAAAAATAATCATTGGTTTTTCAATTCTTTAAACATCTGAAGCAACAACATCAATCAAACACATTGCTACATAAATATGAAAATAAAACTGTTATGTAAGATGTATAAGATGTGAAGTGATATGTCACACATCGATACTGAAATATGATATCTATCCCAAGTCATTAGTCTTGAAAGAATAACACAAAATCACATCAAAACAAAAAAATGTATCTCATGAGATGAATCATCTTGAGGCATCTAGATACCACAAGGTCAATGCACTAAGGAATGAATAATTCCCTCAACCCCTTTTATGCGCAAGGGTCACCCATCCTCCTTTGAAAGCAATAGGTGGATGTGTTGAGGATAAGCCTTTGGTGGAAGGTGTAATTGTTCGGGTTAAGGTGGAAGCTGTTGGGGTTAAGGTGAAAAGTTGAAGATGGATGTCTATTGATTCTTCCCCTGGATACCTATCTTTGTGGTGGTGGTGGTTGCAATTTACTCTCAATCTCCTCCAAATGTGTCATTACTAGAATTGGAACATCTTCCTTCGATTTTTCCTCCTCTATAAGACATTAGTATCATGCCGCAACCACTCTGGTACCTACCCCATGATAGGCCTCTTGGTCTCCACCCTCCATGGATTCATGGTGTTAATCACATCCAATGAAATGGCATCCGTGTCTGTAAAATTTTCAACAAACAATTAATAGCTGATAAGAAGAATATTGAATGCTACAACTACACTGAGAATTTTCGATCCAATAATGAACAATGCAACATCAATTAGGGCAAAACAAAACTTTATTGGATTCTTTACTGAAGATGTCATATAAGGGATTGTTTTAGAACTTGAAACCCTTCTATGAGATTACAACAATATTATGCTCAATGAGGATCAAGTTACACTTTTGCAACAATAGTTCAGCTCCAACAAAACGAACTCGACCTCCCAAGGAATAAAATTAGCCTCATGAACAAATGAATTTAGCTTCAATAGATGGACTCAACTCCCAAGTAGACTCGACCTTCTGCAAATTAGTTCGGCTTCAATATGTTGATGTGGCCTCAAGAAATGGATTCGACCTGGAGAAGAAAGTGCATTTGGCCTGACAAAAATTCGACCTTCCTGAGAATGATAACAATGGAAATTTGGCCCTGGAAATAACCTCGTTTTCAGTAACCAATGTGACCTTCAATAAATTGGTGATCTTGCCCCTTTGGATAATGAATTTTGACCTTTTCTCAGATTGTCAATTCAAATCCCTTAATGACACAAATTCGACCCTCTGATATATCAATGAAAATTGGTCTCTAAGAGAAGATGACTTTGGCCTTCTAGAGTATCAATGCAATTATGTTCAACCTCATCCTAGACTTGGCATTCCGGCTTCCTTGGAGAATGCAATTCAACCTCCCTCTGAATTTATTAATTTGGCCTCCTTGAGACAATAATTTCAGCCTCCTTTAGAACCAACAATTTGGCCTCTCTAATTTCAGAATTTGGCCTTTTTGAGATTGGAGAATTGACACTCCTGAAACTATGAATTTAGTCTCTTTCAGTGATAGCAATTTGGCCTCAACAAACCTCCTATAAATACAATAACCCTACTCATAAATTTAATCTTCAGATAAAGGGTTTCTTCTTTAGAAAACTCGCTCCAACACCTGCAATGAACACAAATGAAAGACCTAAAGTGATCTCCCTCAAGAGATAACTAGGGTGGCATTCAAAGTCCATCGAAATTGGCTTAGCGTATCACTTGAAACCCTTGCACTAGAGTCCCTTGAGTCAAGACAAATTGCAGAAAATGATCAATAGAATACGATGTTGGTGAAGTGACCGCCTCTCTCGTTTTAAAGATATGTCAGGACCTTTTTCCAATCTTTTAAAAGTACCTTTATTATTATTTTATTTGATAAAGTCACTTAAGTGGAGTTTTCCTTATTTTCTCCAAGTGACTTTTGCCCCTTTTATTTATTTATATTATTTAGGCAAAATTTCTTTGTCCCCTTAGTAATTTCCCCTTTTTCTAGGCTAAAGGACACAAGTTAGGCTAGAAGAAAGATAACAACATGGTCAAATGATTGGGGACATTATAGTCCTCCCCACCCAAGATTGTTTGTCCTAAAACAAGTGTAATTTTGGATGCCGAAGTATTCACTCCCCTTCTCATGTTGCAGCCTCCATCGGTAGATCTTTCCATCGAACAAGGTACTCCCTGATGACCCTGCTTCTCAGCCTCCTCCGGAACCAACACCAATTGTCCCTTCTCATCCAACGGAGGCAACTCAGGTGAAGATGTGCTCTGTTGCCCTAGTGCTTTCTTCAGGCAAGATATGTGGAAGACATTATGCGAAGCTCATAGGCTACTTCTCCCACTCTCTTGGTGACTCTTTACGACCCATAAAATCATGGCTTTAGCTTCTTTGCACCCTTTTGTTTGAGGGTGGATTGTCTATAAGGTTGTTGGCGCAAGTATACCATGTCTCCCTCCTCAAAACTCCTCTCGATTCAGTGTCTATTAGCATACAATTTTTGTTGGTTCTTTGTTGTAAATTATCCTTGAGACCCTTGAGGATGTCTTGGCTCTCTTGGATCCAATCATTAGCTCTTGGGGCTAGGCTATCTCCAAATACCATCTTTGCAAATGAAGGGACATCGTAATGATTTAAAGCTCTGAATGGTGACATCCCAATCGACATGTGATATGTGGTATTATAACAATACTCACCCATGCCTTCTGCTGCCATGTCACATAATTCCTCAACTAACCCTCCAACCATTTGTTGACTATCTCTATCTGTCTGTCAGTCTGGGGATGATAACTCTTGCTGGATGTGAGGTTGGTACCTACTAATTGGAAAAGCTCCTGCCAAAATACACCCATAAACCTGCTATCTCTATCACTAACAATCCACCACAACATAGATGCAATCTCTCCCCTGAGTCGATGGTAACCCAATGATGAAATCCATTGAGATGCTCTCCCACTTTTGTTTTGGAATAGGCAATCGCTGAAGCAAACCCATTGTATGCGTGTGCTCTTCCTTGTTCTGCTGGCATGTGCCACACTCATGGACATATCTTAGGATGTCCTCCTTGAGACCCTTCAATTAGAGTCTCTCTTTGATAGCTCTATAAGTCTCGAGGAAGTGCAGATGCCTTGCCATTGAGGAATCATGTTGTTAAAATTGGAAACTAGGGCCAAAATCCATGTGGGTCATCTTATTAATGGAAGCTGATATTTTTCTTGGATCCCTGTCATCGAGAGGTGTAGGATTGATCTAAAGATCATCTGATTCCGATAAGTATTCATGGAGATATGAATTTATTTGTGTTATGGGACAATTCGTCAAGGTCGGCCAACAACCAAATAAACCCCACTTGTGCTCAACGTTTTAGTATAAATAGAGGTGGCCTTCAAGTCATTTCGACACACTTGGGATCTCTTCCTCTCTACTTGTCTTTGGGTTTTACTAGGAGGAGAGATCCTAAGGGATAACGTTGCCCTGATCATGAGGGCAGAAGTCGGAACAATTGGGAAAAGCTGGAATTGCCAGGAATAGCCAGAACTGCTGGAACAGCCGAGAAAGTTGACGCAAAGGGCAGAAGCCGGAATTGTCGGGAACTGTCGGGAATAGCCGAAATTGCCGGAATTGTCGGCACTGCCGGGAACAACCGGAATTGCCGGAACTGCTGGGAACTGCCGGAACATGCGAGAAAGCTGACGCAGAGGGCAGAAGCCGGAACAACCGAAATTGCCGGAATTGCTGGGTACAGCTGGAATTGCTGAAACTGCCGGGAACTGCTGGAACAACCAGAGCATATGTCTCCGAAGGAGAGCAACATGCAAGGGACAACTAACTAACATTGGGACAGTTGTATGGTACTTAGCAACAAATACACCAAGCATGCAATGTTACAGCTAGCATGCAAGGGACAAGTAGCATGCTAAGGACAACAACCATGCTAGGGACAACAAGCAAGCTATGGACGACAAACAAGCAAGATGCATCCTACACATAGGTTAGTATGGAAACATGGTGCAACAATGGCACATAATGCAATATAGTGATGGGTACAGCCATGATTAATGAAGCATGATGAGATGCAGCATGGTGATGATGGGTGCAGCATGGTGCAGCGCGGTGAGGTGCAGCATGATGATGAAATGCATCACAACGATAGGTGAAGGAGTCACCTTGGAGAATCAGTTGAAGCAACATGTCTTCAACTGATCTCATGTATCATCTTCTTAGAGATGATCTATGCTCTTATCTAGATAAGTCAAAGTGTTGACTTCTGTTGTAAACGTACTATCTCTCTCTCTCTCTCTGTGCTGAACTATTGAAGAACATATAAGAAGAATTGATCAAGGGTTTCCCCACATTGGGGTTTGTCCCTGGCTAGCGCCACATCTGGTGTCTTCTTGTCTTGGCTTGTCTTCTACGATTTATGTTTATGTTCTATCTGCAGTTTACTTTAATGCGCATGTGATTGCTAATCTGAAAAAGATATTGAGCTAACTGTGAAAATTGAAATAAATTGCTCTAAACATAGAAAAAGAATTTAACATGGTATCAGAGTTGAGGTGAAGACAATGCCCAAGCAAGAGTGAAAGAGCAATCACCGAAGATAGTTGGGAAAGGACAAAAGGATCAGTGGATTCCTCATCCCTCTTCAAATTCACCGAGGGTGAAGTCGAAGCAGAGAATATTATCAGAATGGTGCAATCGAAGTTTCTAATGGCCTACCTAAAGATCACTTCATTGGGAAGTTCGGATCTAAGGGTGGAAGGAAACATAGATGCCTTGGCTGCAATAAGTTTGGCCATTATACGAAGGAGTGTCCGAATGGCAGAGACACATCTCTTGATGAAGATAACAATCATTCTAGAGACATCTTCAATGATCAAAGGAATGACAGGTAATGCAGGTCATCAAGGGAATGTCTGACTCTTCAAAGAAAGCAAGGAACCCCAGGTATGAAGAATCAAATGTTGTTTTTGATAACATAAAGAAGCGTTATCTTGTATTAGCCCTCTCCTTCAGATTCTTTGGGAATTTGTCTTATTGATCGTAGTGCTTCAAGGCACCTCATCAGATAGAAGGGTGTTCTCTCGAATTTGGTAGAGACGGAAACAACCGTGGGATTATACTTGGAGTCGATGCCACCTATCCCAGAAAGGGTGTTGGGAATGTTACCCCTCAATTGAATGAGGGTAACTCTATTCATTTACAAGAATCTCTTTTATGTACCTAATTGCAAGAAGAACCCGGTGTCCATCTCGGAAATGGAAGTCAAAGGTTTTAGGGTGGCATTCATCGATGGAAAGGTACATGTTAAAAAATAGAATTTTCAAAGATGCTTTTTCTCATGGGTTCAGGGTTGGCAATTTGTATCAAGCTGCAGGATGGTCCATTGGGGATCATGTCAATTGACATATCGCATCTATAACACCAGAGGTCTACCTATGGGGCCCTACCCGATGTGAGTCCGATGGTGATAGGGATGCCTGAATTCAAGAAGAGCAAGAAGGTACATGTCTGAGATGTACTGAAGGAAAATCTTATAAGGGGACCATTCCCCTCATGCAGCAGGTCCACAGGTTCGGAACAACCCGAGGAGTTTGAGATTCATGATCGGGAATCTCATGTATAGAGGTGGAAGAAAGCCCTCTATGGCTTGAAACAAAACACCCCAGACGTAGTATGAGAGGATTGATAGTTGTCTGATGAAGCTGAGATTCACTAGTAGTGAAACCAATCCAAACCATTACCCGAAGGTTGTGGATGAGAGACCTCTCATACCGACAGCTTAAGAGGATGACCTATTTCTGACAGGTGCAAACCCTCTCATTTGCAGAAGTAAGAGGGAGTTGGATTCCGGATGTGGAATGATAAACTGCAAGCCTGTGACTAACTTGAGGATCTTAACTTTCAGAAGTTATATGGCGATGATGCTGGACTAGATTTGGGAAATGCCTCTGAGTTTCATAAACTCATTTGCATTGATGTTATTGGTGAACTTCCGTCCGGACATATGTTTTACAGTTAGCATGGTGAGCTCGTATTTGGTTGAGCCTCACTGGATTGGTGCTAAGAATATTCTGAGATATCTTCGGGGCATAATCTCTCATGTATTGAGATACACTGCTAGAAATATGAAGTTGCATGATTATTCAAATGCTCACGGGGCAGGCAGTGTGGAGGATCACTAGAGCACTTCTTAGCGCTGGTTCTCTTTGGGTTCTGCTTCGATACCATGGATGAGCAGGAAGCAGAAGTCGGTTGCTATAAGCACCGTTGAGACCGAATACATAGCTACGAGTATGATCTCGTATGAAGTTGCATGGTTGCAGAAGCTCTTAAGTGAGCTGTTTGTACACATGATGAATACCACTGTGATTCTCTGTGACAACCAGAGGGGGGATTTGATTATTGAGGAATCCCATATTCGATGATTGCTCCAGCAGATAGACATCAGATACTGCCTTATCTGGGATATGGTAAGTCGATGAGCAAGGAGGCTCCATCACATTGAGACTAATGTACAGGTCGCAGACATTTTGTCAAAGCCCCGAGGAAAGGTCAAATCTGTGACTTTCCCGAACGAATTGGAGTCGTTGAGGGACCTTCTTATAAGGGTCTTGCATGTTGCATGCATTGAGCTCTGGGAGCTTTGGGGGGCTTGGGGTACTTACTGGAGCAACATACGACCACAGGGCGACTCACCCTCACCTGGTGGTGCACTATGTAGAGGATGATAGGTTCAACCTTCCCCTGTGATATGCTGTGGTGACTGTGGAACAGGATGATTAGTTCTCCTGTGGGCTGGGATGATTAGTTCTCGCGGCAGCGGTGAAACAAGATGATTAGTTCTCCTGTGGGCTGGGATGATTAGTTCTCGCGGCAACGGTGAAACAAGATGATTAGTTCTCCTGTGGGTCGAGATGATTGGTTCTCCCGTGGCAACTGTGGAACATGATGATTAGTTCTCCTGTGGGCCGGGATGATTAGTTCTCCCGTGGCAACTGTGAAACAAGATGATTAGTTCTCCTGTGGGTCGGGTTGATTAGTTCTCCCGTGGCAATTGTGGAATAGGATGATTAGTTCTCCTGTGGGCCGGGATGATTAGTTCTCCCGTGGCAACTGTGGAACAGGATGATTAGTTCTCCTGTGGGCCGGGATGATTAGTTCTCTCGTGGAAATTGTGGAACAGGATGATTAGTTCTTCAGTGACGACTGTGGGGCAGGATGATTCGTTCTCCTGTGGACAGGTGATTAGTTCTCCTGTCGAGGCATCCTACCCATGCAGTCTAGGACTCATGGGAAGTACCTCTCATCTGATCAATGAGCAGGGACATGGGGTTAGGGACCATAGTAGTACTATCGATGGATGCATTGATGTATCTACCGTACTCCCTATGCTAGGATGACCTCCATTGATTTGGGATCAATGAACCTGATCTAGGATCAATGAAATTGATCTAGGATCAGTATGAGTGGTTTGAGACACTCTCTGGTGATATTGATCTGGGAACAATAAAACTGACTTTGGGCCAATAATAGTGATGTGACACACTCTCTTCAGATGAAACTGACTTCGGGTTAGTAGAGAATGGTATGTGACATTCTCGATCAATTCTTCTTCTTCATGGTTCAGCAGAGCAAAGCAAAGCAGAGCAGAGTAGTGCAGGGCACTGATGGCAGAGATAATACAGTCGGACATATGGATCATCGGATGGAGTTCTCCCTAGTTGAGAGGGAGTGTTAAAATTGGCAACTAGGGCCAAACTCCATGTGGGTCATCTTATTAATGGAAGCTGATATTTTTTTCTTGGATCCCTCTCATCGGGAGGTGTAGGATTGATCTAAATATCATACAATTCCGATAAGTATTCATGGAGATATGAATTTATTTGTGTTATGGGACAATTCATCAAGGTCGGCCAGCAACCAAATAAACCCCACTTGTTCTCAATGTTTTAGTATAAATAGAGGTGGCCTTCAAGTCATTTCAACACACTTGGGATCTCTTCCTCTCTACTTGTCTTTGGGTTTTAGTAGGAGGAGAGATCCTAAGGGATAACGTTGCTCTGATCCCGAGGGCAGAAGCCGGAATTGTCAGGAACTGCCGAGAAAAGCCGGAACTGCTGGGAAAAGCCGGAATTGTCGGAACTGCCGGGAATAGCCAGAACTATCAGAACAGTCGGGAAAGCTGACGCAGAGGGTAGAAGCCGGAATTGCCGGGAATAGCCGGAATATCTGGAATTGCCGGAATTGTCGGCACTGCCGGGAACAGCGGGAATTGCCAGGATTTGCCGGAACAGGCGGGGAAGCTGACGTAGAGGGCAGAAGCCGGAACTGTCGGGAACAACTGAAATTGTTGGAACTGCTGGAACAACCAGAGCATTTGTCTTTGAAGGAGAGCAGCATGCAAGGGACAACTAACTAATATTGGGACAATTGTATGGTACTTAGCAGCAAATACACCAAGCATGCAATGTTACAACTAGAATGCAAGGGACAACTAGCATGCAACAACAAGCATGCTAGGGACAACAAGCAAGCTAGGGATGACAAGCAAGCAAGATGCAGCCAACGCATAGGTCAGTATGGCAACATGGTGCAGCAATGGTACATAATGCAATATAGTGATGGGTACAGTCATGATTAATGAAGTGTGATGAGATGCAGCATAGTGATGATGGGAGCAGCATGGTGCAGCGCGGTGAGGTGCAACATGATGACGAAATGCAACACATTGATAGGTGAAGGAGTCACCTTGGAGAATCAGTTGAAGCAGCATGTCTTCAACTGATCTCATGTATCATCTTCTAAGAGATGATCTATGCTCTTATATAGATAAGTCAAAGTGTTGACTTCTGTTGTAAACGTACTATCTCTCTCTCTCTCTGTTGAACTATTGAAGAACATATAAGAAGAATTGATCAAGGGTTTCCCCACATTGGGGTTTGTCCTTGGCTAGCGCCACATCTTGTGTCTTCTTGTCATGGCTTGTCTTCTGCGATTTATGTTTATGTTCTATCTGCAGTTTACTTTAATGCGGATGTGATTGTTAATCTGAAAAAGATATTGAGCTAACTGTGAAAATTGAAATAAATAGCTCTAAGCATAGAAAAAAATTTAACATGGTATCAGAGTTGAGGTGAAGACAATGCCCAAGCAAGAGTGAAAGAGCAATCACCGAAGACAGTTGGGAAAGGACAAAAGGATCAGTGGATTCCTCATCCCTCTTCAAATTCACCGAGGGAAGTCTGGATCTAAGGGTGGAAGGAAACGTCGATGCCTTGGTTGCAATAAGTTCAACCATTATACGAAGGAGTGCCCGAATGGCAAAGACACATCTCTTGATGAAGATAACAATCATTCTAGAGACATCTTCAATGATCAAAGGAATGACAGGTAATGCAGGTCATCAAGGAAATGGCCGACTCTTCAAAGAAAGCAAGGAACCCCAAGTATGAAGAATCAAGTGTTGTTTTTGATAAGATAAAGAAGCGTTATCTTGTATTGGCTCTCTTCTTCAGATTCTTTGGGAATTTGGATTATTGATCGTAGTGCTTCAAGGCACCTCATCAGATTGAAGGGTGCTCTCTCGAATTTGGTAGAGACAGAAACAATCATGGGATTATACTTGGAGTCGATGCCACCTATCCCAAAAAGGGTGTAGGGAATGTTACCCCTCAATTGAATGAGGGTAACTCTATTCATTTACAAGAATCTCTTTTATGTACCTAATCGCAAGAAGAACCTGGTGTCCATATCGGAGGGGGCCCAATGCAAGCAACTCTTGGATGTCCCTCTTGATCTCGTCCTTATAGGCCTTTGGATGCTGGTATGGGATGGTGATAACAACTTGGACCCCCTCCTCTAACTCAATGATGCGCTCAAAACTTTTATCGGGAGATCTGCCTGGGGAAATGTCTTCAAAAACTCTTTGATGCTTTTGCAATAGAGACATAATATCTACTAGATATTGCCATGGTCGATTTGCTGATCTCTTATCGGTGATCTGACACTCCATTGCCCATTCAATCTCCTGATGCCTCAAATCTGCCTCCATCTTGTATGATGATACCACCTTTGGCAGATAGGTGTGCATACCTCTCAATACTAGATTCTTTCCATTTGGTCCCATGAACTCCATCTCCATCTCCCTATAATCACTAGTGTAATGCCCTATAGAGTAGAGCCACTGAACTCCCAGTACTACATTGGTGTCGAGAACATTCACCACAAAGAAATCATCTATGACTGTGTAATTCCCCATTGTTAGATTCAACTTGGGGATGATCTTGGTGCACTCCATACGATTGTTTGCTAGTATCACCACCGAAAACCCCTCAAACTCGTCAGTGGTTAGTTCCCTCCTGGACACAAGGTTGACATCTATGAAATTGTGGGTAGCCCCATCATCAATCAATATTGTTACTCTCTGTCCCTGTATAGTGCCCTAACTTTGAGTGTGTGGAACTTGAGGACACCTGTAAGTGAAGCAATAACTCCACCTATAGATCCAACACGAGGTTGCTCTTCCTTACCCTCTCAGAAGTCCTCCTTTTGTGGCTACTCTTGTTCAACCTCCTCATCTTCACTGTATGAGAACACCTCAATGTAGTGAGCTTTATCCTTACCTACACGTCTGTGTCCCGGTGCCCATGGCTCTTGACAAGTAAAACATAGTTTCGTTCTCCTCGTGTCCTCATCCAACTGAATCCTTTCGGTTCACTCCTTCTTAGGAGGTCTAATCTGTTTACCTTCTAGTTGAAAGGTTGGTTGAGTAAGTTTGGTCTTAGGGACTGTATCGTGCATGTCTCGTGCTTTGCTGATGGAAATAATCAACTTGTAAGGAGGTGGGTTCGTAGGCCTTCACCCACCCACACAGTGGCTCAACCAACCCCTCTATAAATAGCATGACTAGTCTAGCTTATGATATGTTTGTCACCATCACTGCTAGCCTTTGAAACTTTGATATATAGGCCTGAACGCTGTCTGTCTGCTTGAGCTGGGCCAATTCCTAGAATTGTATCTCGAGATCCCTCTTATCAAATCGCTTTATCACCCTTTGTGTGAATTCCTCCTATGAGGTTACACTTGCATGCCCCAATGTAGTCATCCCATTGTGTGACCAATCACACGCTTCCCCTTCTAGGTGTAGGGTGGCTAGCTTGATAGCATCCGTCCCCACCATTGGGTTCAAATGACAGTAAGTGTCAAGTTTTTGAATCCATGCTCTCACTGTGCATCTAGCGAAACCATCAAAGTTTCAGAGAGTCAATTTAACTGTATGTTGCAACAACATGTTCTATGTGGACGCCCTGTTAAAGCCCCTGTTTCTGCCATTGTGACTACAAAACTCGTTAAAGGTCATTGTAGCCTGGAAGTCGCCCCCCATCAACTAGTACTCCTGGAAGTAGACATCTAATGGTGGATCATCTTGATCTACCTGACCCATTGTATTGGCAGGCAAAAATTTAGGCATAGTGGACCTAGGTAGCCCATTGTAAATGTGAGGATGACTCTATGGATTGGTTGTAGGTAAACTCCGGGATGTACCTATCCCTTCACTTGCATTTGACTCTCCATTACTACCCTTGTTATCCTGTAGCCGACCACTCTTTTGCTGCCTCAACGTATTCAATCTCTCCCTTTGGCGTTTCACCAAATCATTCAGAGCTTTGAGAAGGATCTGAGGTTATTTCATCCCTGTCCTGACTCCCCATCTGTCCTGTATCTTCTTGTGTGGTCAAATCTGTAAGGACCAAACACAGTTTAAGCCACTAATTTCTACAGACTTTACCAATTACAATCTAGGCATAATTTATCAATTTAATTCACATTTACATACCTGGTTTCCGAGTTTGACCTCGATTCAGTGTTGATGTAGCCCCAATTGCTTCCGATACCAAATGACCAAATCCTCTCAGCCAAGCTGAGCACAACCTTGGTATCCAACTCCAAAATACTTCCCAATTGGAGTATTTTTGGCCCTCGTGCCCAAAAGCTTCAAGAATAATTGCTCAAATCTCAAGTTTTGCGTCGAATCTCCAGCTCTGATTCAGATCTCCCATTCTCCTTCTAGTCTTTCTTACCCCAATACCCCTTCCCTGGTATCTCTGCGTGCTTGGGATAAATACCTTTCCTTGGCGGTCACCGCCCTCATCATATTTTATTTGACAGATATTAGCTTTACATGTAAAGGGAGGTGAGGTTATATATATATATATCTTGATATATTTGATATTTTTTGAACTTAATAATTTTAACTTTTATAAAGTTTAATTATAATAAAAAAATCAATAGTTATACATATATATCAAATGTTTGTTATATTAATTTAGAAACTTTAACTTATAAATATATATTTATATACATATATATTAACAATAATTAATTTATAACTTTATCTCTATAGTGATCAATATTTACATTAGGAGGATTGGAATTGTAAATTTTATTTAACAACCTTACAAGTACGAAGTATTTAATATGTATATTTTGAGTATTGGATTTTAGGTAATATCTCTCTTCTCAATAATTTAGGTATTTAATCCTTTTTCATTCATTTAAATCATTATTTAATAAGTATATTAGTGCAAGGCGTGCGATGTATGCATATGTAGCTATCATATGTATACATCGTATGCATGCTAATACTCTTTTGCTTATAGATTGAAATGTGTCATTACATACTTCCTTCAGAAAACTTCGTCCCGATGTTAGGGTTTATATAATATATCAGTAATTGCTTTAGTGATTAGTGTGGCAATGTAAGGATTGTATCTCAAGATTGAATTTTTTTTGTTTGAAAAATTAAAGTTTTGTAAACTTAATAGTCATTCCCTGCCCCAACTTGGCTCCCAAGCTATTCTAGAATCATTTTATCCTTCCTAATCTCTTCCACTCCCTTCCTATCCGTCCTCCACTGGAGTATGCCATGGTGTCAGTTATATTCATCCAACCATTCATAGACTCTTAAGGGTGTTAGCGTCGATTATATCGACTTGATTATCCAGTAGGCATTTGACAATTATCATCACACGTTTAGGGGAGCGTGATTCGCACAGTCCTTCCATGACTCCACGTTTTGGAGGATAAACGGTGGGCAATATCTCCACCCCTCCTAATAGAACCAGGGTCAACACCCTATCATGGAATCTTATTGGGTCTCAATTATTCTTGGAGATTTTGTCATCACATGGTCATTTGGTAACCATGTTATCTGCAATGTAAACACTTATCCACATATCATAACATATGCATTAATATATTTAAAATAAACAGTTTCTGTATAATTCATACATGTTATCTACGATATAACATACTTGGTCATATCCAACTCATGTTATTAGCTTTCATATTAAAATGTAATCATTATTTTATATCTATGTCATCGATCATGTCGATATGCATAAATGAAATAAAGTTATAGCTCTCTCATCCATAACATAATTCATAATTTAGATTTCATAACAAGGTTAATCAATTATTAAACTTCATATTGGTATCCATAATTCAACAATGTTAATTTATATTGGTATCCACGTACCAATAGAATTAAGCAAATAACATATATCTTGTTCCAGTAACATAAAAATTTCATTCTTACATGTGATCATGTCAAACTAGTTTTAAGTATCTGATTTAAAGTAAAGTAAAAACAGTGTCTGTATAATTCATACATGTTATCTACGATATAACATACTTGGTCATATACAGCTCATGTTATTAACTTTCATATTAAAATGTAATCATTCTTTTATATCTATCTCATCGATCATGTCGATATGCATAAATGAAATAAAGTTATAGCTCTCTCATCCATAACATAATTCATAATTTAGATTTCATAACAAGGTTAATCAATTACTAAACTTCATATTGGTATCCATAATTCAACAATGTTAATTTATATTGGTATCCACGTACAATAGAATTAAGCAAATAACATATATCATGTTCCAGTAACATAAAAATTTCACTCTTACATGTGATCATATCAAACTAGTTTTAAGTATCTCTGTATCTTCCCAGGTGGTCAATCTATGGCTATACTTGTCCCACTGGACCTTGACTTGGTCTACCAAATGATTCTTGAGTTGTTGAACCCTACGTTCCAGTATACGTGATGGTTCGATTGAAATGGTTCCCTTGTCTGATGCCTGCAGTTCCTTCCATTGAAGGTTATGAAATTTGTCAGCTATGTAATGTCTTAATACAAATACATGAAATACATTATGAACTTTATGCAAGTGGGGTGGCAGTGCAAGACGATAGGTGACAAGTCCAACTTTTTCAAGGACTTTGAATGGTCCAATAAATCGGGGTGACAACTTCGTTCCTTTTCCGAATCAAATAGTACTTTTATTTGGTTTGATACGGACGAAAACCTGATCCCCTACTTCATAATTCCTATCTGTCCTGTGAGTATCGACATAACTCTTTTGTTTATTTTGTGTCTCGTTTAACCGTTGTCTAATTTGTTTTACATGTTCCTCCATTTCTTGAATTAATTTTGGCCCCACTATTGCTTGATCTTTTAACCTGTCCCAACTTAACGGTGTCCTACAAGGTCTGCCATACAATGCTTCAAATGGAGGCATTCCAATTGAATTGTGGTGATTGTTATTGTATGAAAATTCGACTAAGGACAAGTACTTTTCCCAGTGTGTTTGCTGGTCCATAATATACATTCTTAACATATCTTCTAGTACTTGATTCACCCTTTTTGTTTGTCCATCAGTCTCAGGATGATAAGCTGTACTTAAATTTAGTTGAATTCCCAAAGCTAATTGCATAGAAGTCCAGAATCTTAGAATAAATCGTGAATCTCTATTTGATATGATCTTCTTAGGTATTCCATGAAATCTGATAATTTCATTTATAAATACCCGAGCTACGTTAGCAACTTCGTAAGTATCTCTTACGGGGATAAAATGAGCATTTTTCGTTAATTTATCCACCACAACTAGATTGGCATTATGCCTTTGTGGAGTAAGAGGTATCCCGACAATAAAATCCATAGAAATTATCTCCCATTTGCTCATAGGAATGTCATGAGGTTGTAGGAGACCTGTTGGGTGACAATGATCAACTTTCACTTGCTGACATTCAAGACATTTTACAATGAATTGAACAATATCACGTTTCATGCCTATCCAAAAGAAAAGTTTCTTTGTATCAGCATACATTTTCTTTACACCAGGATGTGCACAATACAGTGCTCTGTGGGCTTCTTTGAGGATGGTGTTTCGGAGATCTTCATTATCAAGAATGGACATTCTTCCATGGAATCACAAAATTCCATCTTCTTCTAGTTCATATCCTTCAAATTTAGGTTCTGTTGGATTTTTACTATCGAGCTCGGATTTTACTTTTAAATACCAATTGTCTCTCAAGAGATGTTCTAGTATTTGTTGCCTTAAGTCTACCTTGATAGGTATGAGGGAAAATATATGAGGTCTTCTGCTGAAAGCATCTGCCACTACATTCTCTTTTCTTTTAATGTATGAAAATCCATAGTCATACTCACTTAGGAATTCACTCCATCGTCTTTGCTTAGCATTCAAGTCTCTTTGAGTAAACAATTATTGTAGACTTTGATGGTTTCTTTTGAGCATAAAGTTTCTCAGTGCTAGATAGTGTCTCCCTATATTTAAAGCTAGCACTACAACGACTAACTCTAAATCGTGCTTGGTGTAGAGTTCTTCATGATGTTTTAATTTCCTTGAGGCATATGCTATTACGCCTCTATCCTGCATTGAAACTGCACTTAATTCTTATTTGGATGCATCAGTACACACAATAAAATCTTTGTCCATATCAGGTACCCGCAAGATTGGTGCATTGGTCAATAATTTTTTAAGTTCAAAGAATTCTCTATGACATCCCTCAGTCCATTCATATCTAACTCCTTTATGCTGGAGGGTTGTGATAGGTTTTGCAATTTTGGAGAATCCTTCTATAAACCTTTGGTAGTAGCCGACTAAACCCATAAAGCTTCGCACTTCATGCGCATTTTTCGGTATCAACCATTCCATGATTGCCTTTACTTTCTCAGGATCTACTGAGATCCCTTCACCAGATATAATATGACCCAAGTAATGAATCTTTTTTTGAAAGAAAGAACACTTGGATAACTTTCCATATAACTGGTGTTCTCTGAGGCAAGATAATACTATCCGCAAATGTTCTTCATGCTCTTTCTCATTTTTGGAGTAGATGAGAATATCATCTAAGAAGACTTGTACAAATTGATCGAGATATTTGCGGAAAAAACTGTTCATAAGGTTCATGAATATTGCTAGTGCATTGGTCAACCTAAATGGTACCACAGTGAACTCATAATGCCCGAAGCGTGTTCAGAATGCAGTCTTAGAGATGTTGCTTTCCTTAATCCTTAGTTGATGATAACTTGATCGTAGATTGATTTTTGAAAAGACAGTAACTCCCTTCATTTGGTCGAAGAGGTCAACAATTCGAGACATTGAATATTGATTCTTTACTATAGCTTGATTCAAGTCTGGGTAGTCTAAGCATAACTACAAGGAACCATCCTTCTTCTTGAAAAAAATTATAGGAGTATCCCACGGTGAAATACTAGGTCGAATGTGTCCTATATCTAATAGTTCTTTTAACTAAATTTGTAATTCTTGAAGTTCTGAAGCTGCCATTATTTAAGGTGTTTTAGAGATTGGTTATGTACCAGGTGTTGATTCTATTGCGAGATCCAACTCTTTTTCGGGAGGTAATCCTGGTAGTTCCTTTGGAAAAACATTTGGAAATTTGGATAATACTTAATATTGTTCTAAGAGCGGTCCTTTCTCTTTGCTTCTTGAATTGCATATACCTGACAACCTTTTCTTAAACAATGCTTCATTTGCATGCTGAAATCAAGCGTAAAGATACTTTCCTATTAATACCTTGGATTTGGATCATCTCTCCCTCATCATTTATACAGAGAATTGTTTTTCTGTAACAGTCTACCCATGCTTGATGAGCTTCTAACCAATCCATCCCTATGACGTGGTCACAAGTTACTAGGGTTGTGACATAAACTTTTAACTTAGTCGAACAGATCCCTAGGTCAACTTTGCATTCCTTGACACTCAAATCTACGGATTGGACTTCTCCTGAAGCCATTTCCACTTGTCTAATATCGTTTTTCTTACAAGCTGCCAACCCATATTTATTTAATGCATATGACGAAATGAAACTATCAGTGGCACCACTATGAAATAAGATTTTGAGTTTTATGGCATTAATAATACCTAAGGATTCCACTACAGTGGATTGATGTGTTGCCTGATTGTTGTTGACTACTGCATGGATTCTATGATTACCTTGGGTATTTGATGATGGTTCTTTTCTTGCTCTATGCATTATACTTGACGAAGCTTCCAGACAATCACGTTGAAAATGCGGTCCTCCACATCCCCAACAATTAACTTGGGGTGATCCCCTTGAGTCAAATTGTGAGTTTCTAGACAAGGCGCTCTGTCCTCTTGTGCTACTTCCTCCTCCTCTATTAGCAGTTCCTTGAGATTTCCATGGACTTGTGTTTGATGATTCAACAGTTATAGTATTAACTGCGATGAGATCTCGTCTCTACTCCTCTTGGGGTAAATCTATTACCATAAGGAGGTGGTCTTGAGCTACTTCCCCTGAAGAAGTTTTGGGGAGATTTTCTTGGAAATCGTGGCCGGCTTAACATCTCTTTTGATCCGCAGATGTTCCTCTGCATAACGACCACATTCAACTGCGTCAGCTATTGATGATGGTTTCCACATCCTAACCATGGCCCTAATGCGAGGATTTAATCCATATACGAAGTGTTCAACTTGACATTCGTTAGTATCTAGATAACAAATATATTTCAGAGGCTCCATAAACCTTATCTCATATTCCTCCACTGTTTTCTTACTTTGGACTAGCGTATGAAAGCCCTCGACTTGCTACTCTTGATAGTAAGGTGGTAAGTATTTAGCGCAAAATCTTTCTTCGAACAATTCCTAGGGGACATTATCCGTTGTGAGGTGTAATTGTTTTTCCAGATTTCCCCACCAAACCAAGGCACTTTCCTTTAATTGAAAGACGACAATCTTCGTCTTGGAGGTAGAAGAGTATTCTCTTAATGCAAAACATCTGTTCATTCCTTCTAGCCATGCTTCGACACGTTCTCTAGCTCGTCCTCCTGAAAATTCTGGGAGTTTAATTTTCTACAGTTCCCTAGAAATATCTTCCTTTGATTGTCTATAATCAGAACCTTTGGGCTCTGTTGGATTTCTTTCTTCAAGTTGAGGTTCCTCTTCTTTGGTATTAGCTATTGGCGACCCTTTTAAAGTTTCCAAGATGGCTTCCAATGAGCGCACTATAATGGTTAACTCAGGTGTTGAAGCGATTGGCGTTGATGATGGTCTCGGTGGTGGTGGTGGTGACGGTGATGGCGATGGCGATGCTACCCGATCATGTCGTCGTCGTCGATATGTCATTACCATCGTAGCTTTTCCTGGGTAAATAATAAAATTATGAAAACCTGACTTATACTTTTAGATTTAACATATATAATTTTGTAAATTCAAGCTCACAAACGGGTTTAGTTTTTTTGTTGTTGTTATTTTTACCTGCTAGGCAGGTCTTACTGGTACTGAGGTCAAGGAGGGTGGCATAACTACCTCCTTGTCCTAATGCATGGTATTCTATCCTAATGCACAATAATACTTATCACGATCCATGGCTGTAATATCACTTCGAAATATTATCTTATTTTAAGTTTTAAATGTTAAAATTAAATGTATAACTTTTAATTTGAAAATATATTCTATTTTACTTTTATTTATGCAACCCTTTTAAACAACGTTGTAGAAATATGATTTTAAAACTACAAATGGTCAAAATTTATATCAAACCTTCATTTTAAAAATTTATTTGATTCAAATGAAGTAATTCACAACGATAATGAAATCTTAGCAAATAACTTAATATTATGTCATTGATAAATGACTACTTCGTTGATAGAGGAAATATATATGGGTATTTAAATCTGGTTCCTATACAGAAAGCTCCTCATAATATACAAGTACTCCTTGGAATATTTAAAGTTCGCTCATTCAATGAAATATTAGGAGTTTTCTTTAAAATTTGATAGCACACTTAAATTATCAAGTGTGAACTGTCATAGTATAATATATCCAAACTTACTATTTAGTAATGGTTTTCATATATGGTATATTATTTCATTTAAACTATTGTCAATTGACTAATAAATATTATTTTATAATAAAATTTAATTGTAAAATCACATCACATACCCTACCAATTATTCCACGTAAGGCTAGCATTTGTATGATAAAAGAAAACAAAACCTTTCACCTTAACATAAGTACACATCCTAAGACTTTATTATCATAAAGCACTATGCACATAAGTCCCTACATATACTGTTCTATTTCTAAGAGCGAAAATAATGGTGAACATGTCATGGTCGGCCCCAATTCAAAACACAAAGAGATATGACTGTTCAGGTTGATATGACCAGTATAAGTAAACAATTCGATACCTCTATTTGGACAAGTATTCAGTGAATGTAAAGGTTAAGAAATATATGATGAAGTGAAGAATAAAAAACAATTTTTCTGTGGCTCGCTAATAGTTATCTATAGACAAGTGAAGAGGACTGTGTTGAAGTTTCTTGTCTCTTCCGTTTTTTTTTTTATATATTTTATTTTATTCTTGAAATTTGTTTGATGTATTCCGCAAGCATGAGAGATTGGGACGCTGCAAAAATATCTTCAGAGTTGTTTCTCGTCCTCGCCTTTTCTAGCATGACGTATATATATAATGTTATCTCTAGCAAGTTAAAAAGGGATTTACGCACATGTTTATTTTCTTGAAGAGAGAGACGAAGATGACGATGTGCTATATGAGATTTTTGGAAAGGTTATAAGAGATGAAAGTATCCTAATCTCACATAATAACAAAATTAATTATATAATTAAATTATTATTATATATATACACATAGCCCAAGACATATAACCGTTTAAACTTGCGTTGTTTGCAATCAAAGTTGGCAAACAGTGCTTGCCATTTGGCCAACTTTGCTTCTCCTGCCTTTCTGATGTCTTTTGTCAGGACTTTTTGTAAAGCTGATGCATCAGTCCTTAGTAAGAATGGTTTATTGATGAGATATACTTCAAACTTACTGATACAATTCCAGGCTACTTTGACTTCTTTTTCTATCGTAGAGTAGTTTTGTTCTGCTGGATTCCATACTCCTGATGCAAACTGAACAATCTGTTCAGTATCTCCATGCTTCTGCTTCAAAATGCCTCCCCATGCAATGTTGCTTGCATCTGTTTCTACAATTTTAAATGTAAGATCATCAGCAACATATAAAATTGGCAGTGTCTTTACCTTGGCCTTAATATTTTGTACTGCCTTAGTATGGACTTCTGTCCATTCTGGAGGATTTTTCTTCAATCTTTTATTCAATATTCTTCTATCACTTGCATAGTCTTGGTAGAAGTTACTGACATAATTGAGGCACCCCAAAAACCTTTGCAGCTGATTTTTATCGATTATGACATCAAGGAATTTATCAGCGAACTCCAATGCATGCTTCTGTAATGAGATCTGTCCATTGGAGATTGTATGCCCCAAAAATTTGACAGTGGTCTGAAAGACCTCTATCTTTTTTTTACTAAGCACGAGACCATTGTGCGTAACCAGATTTTTAAAGATATTTACATGCTTAAAGTGATTCTGAATATTTTTAGAAAATATTAACACATCATTTATGTACACAATAAGCCAATCAAAGTATGGCTTAAAAATTTTATCCATTACCTTTTGGAATTTGGATGGCGCATTCTTCAATCTAAAAGGCATCACGTTCCACTCGTAGTGGCCTACTGGTATGCTGAAGGCAGTTTTGAACTAAGTTGGACGAAACGGGGAAACGGGTACGAGTTTCTGAAATAGAAAGTGATACGAAACGCGACCTCCCCAAATTTTGGAAACGGGGAAACACGAATATATATATATATGTGCAATCATAAAGTATAAATGATACATTATAATTTATTACACTTAAACATTAAGATTTAATTTACATCACATTTACTCATGAATGATCACATAATGAAAATAAAAATATCGGAATATCCAAAAGCAACCTTTATTATATATCCAAATCTCAAATCAGCCTTTATTTATATTAATATATGAGGCTGCAAGTACAATAAAGACTATAAGGCTGCAAGAGAGAGATCCAAATCAGGATTTTCTGTATCCACATCCCATTCTTTAGAAGGACCACTGTTGTATTGGGAGTCTCCTCCTACGTAGTCGAACGACCTTAGTGCTCTTGATTAAATACACATTTCATACCCTAGTACCCTACATGATCTTGATTATTGGGAGTTTCCCCTGCATAGAGGGCTTGGTTCTCTTGATTAAATTCAAGTTCCATACCCTAGTACATGATAAAATCCAATGGAAACATTGCAATCCCTCCAATCCTGAAATCCTGACAAACAAATAAGTCTGCTGGATTTTGAGTGAGATCTAAAATTCTACTTTCTCCATATGAAATCCAATGAGGGCGAAACCACTCTCAAACATCCTGAGTCATTTCATAGTAATGTTAAAAATTTAAGTAAAAGGATGAAAATGAAAAATAAAGGAGAATATCACTTTTACTTTAAGAATTTAACATTACCATGAACTGCATATCCCTCAAACTTCCTGATGAACTGCATATCAACACTAGGGCAAAAATTCACTTTTATAACTTTAGACACGCATCTAGAAGCAACAAGAAGTCACTAACATACCCTAAAAGTAAATTAAAAAACAAATTAAAAAAAAAATTAAAAAAAAACACAAGTTCATGAGGAAACGTGGGTCGTACAGCCCTGAAACGCGTTTTTGGCCGTACTGGGCACGTTTTTGTTTCGGGAAACATGGCACTACAGTCGGAAACGCGTTTCACGGCCGTACCAAACGCGTTTTCGTACGGAAATGGTCCTCTATACCACGTTTCCTGCAACATAGGTTTTGAATTTGTCTTTTTCTAATATGGCAACTTGACAGAAACCTGCCTTGAGGTCAAATTTAGGAAAGATTTTTGATCCTGCTATCCTTTTGATCAAATCACCTTTGTGAGGTATAGGATAGGTGTCATAAGCTAGGACTGAATTCAGAGGTCTGTAATTTATTACTAACCTTGGAATTCCTCTGATTTGTTCTGCTCTTTTATTAACATAGAATCCATAGCAGTTCCAAGCACTGTCTGATTCTCTGATAAGTTTTATGTCAAGGAGCTGCTTGATCTCTTTTCCGCAAAGATCTCTATACTCTGTGTTCATAGGGATGGCTCTGCTCTTACAGGGCCCTACCAGCATAGCCTTCTTTGTAAGGGAGCTCAACTGTATGCTGCTTTCTATGCCAAATTGCATTAGACTCTTCAGAGTAGCATTCTTCTTCAATTTGTCTCCTTAAATTCTCAATTTTATTTTTTATCTGGGGGTTTTTGAGCTGTTCTTCAATTCTGAGAGTAGATTTCAGATCCTTTAGGTCCAACAGTGTTGCTTCAGCTTTATCCAAATTCTGTATAGTCTAGACCATTGTGGAGATTCTTTGATTTGAAATATATGGAAATTCCAATTTCTTTCTGATTCCTTTGGATGTAGGAACTGATATGAAATATCCAACTTTTCCATTTTTTAGCCTTATTGAGCCATGAGGCTCTACTGCAACTAAGAAGACATTTCCAAGGATGCAATCAACATGAATATCTGCAACTGCAAATTTTAAATTAATGCAGTGATGCTCAAAACAAAGAGATGCTTTGGGTACTTCATATTTAAGCATTTTGTTGCCTAAACCCACAACTTTTCTTTCTGCAGCAATCCAATATTTTGCTGGAATGGTTTTTATATTGAGAATGTTAATATCTGCTCCTGAATCAAGAAGAGCAATCAATTCAAACATTTCTCATTTAATACAGATATTTGTTCTGATATGATGCTGCTGATAAGAGATGGTCAGAAGCCTCATTTATTTGAATCCAAAGTTTGGATCTTTGAATCTTTCAACAACTTCAATTTGTTGATTACTGCTGCATTGGGTGGTATCCCATGGTTTGTCTTCTTCTTTTTTGCTATCTAATTGCTTTCCTTTTTGAAGTTCTGCTATTTGGGATTTCATAGCAGCAATTTCTGTTTTAATATTGTGAATCTCTCGACTCACTTCTCCTAATGTGAGAGATCTCATCCTATCAGGTCTCTCTTGGTGCTTTTGAAATGATTTAGTGTTTCTTTCAAATGAGGCATCAGTTTCTGTGGAAGTCTTCAAACTGAGACATTTTATGACATTTCAGGTTCATAAGAATGACTTCATTCTTATTTGCAATTTTTGTCCCATTACCACACGAGTGTTCAAGGATCATTGATGTCAATGCTCCTATCATATTACTGATAGTGGTGCCATCTGGATTGTGTATGACATCTCCATTTTCATCTTTTAGTACTTCTTCTTCCATCTTTGCTATGAGTTTTGGAGATGACTCTGTTTCCCACCACCTGAGAAGTGTGCCTGTGAAGCACTGTATGATTGTCCTGCAAGCATCAATCTCACTCTTTCCCCTTAGACACATAAGTTTGTATTCAGTGTACATCATGTCTATGAGCTGTCTGATTTGACCAACACTCATGCTGTCAATGTTCCATTCTCTGTGAGAATCTGGGAAAAAGGTATGTGCTTCAGGGAGCTTACCTTTTCCTTCCAAGTCAGGTGCTAGATATGTACTGAACCTATGCTCGAGAGGTTCATAAATGGGAAAGATCTGAGTGTCAGGATCTTTCTCTTCTTTTTTCTCTTCTTCTTCACCCTTGAATAAGGATGCAATGGTTATTTTCTCAGTAGCCTCAGATTCTGAAGACGTGGCTACTTCTTTTGGAAAAAGTGTTGGGAACCTGTTAATAGGTTTGATAGGATCCTGCATCTTTATATTTCTTTTGAACAGAAAGGAGTTCGGAACTGGTTTTTCTGTTTTTGACAAATTTATTTTATCTACTTTATTTGTCAAACCAGTTATAAAACTTTTATTTGAATCAAGGTGGTCAACTAATTTATCCTCTACTCCTATTTTTGGCAAAGATTCTTTAGCATATGAGTGAATAACAGCAGAATCATACTGTACATTATTCAGACATTTATTTACTTCATTTATTGATACTTGAACAATATCAATTTGTTCTTTGACTTCTGCTGCTTTAGCTATATTGATTTCTAGGCCTTTGATTGTTGTGTTTGTCCAATTTATCTGCTCACTTGCCTTCTGTATTCTGCCATCAATGCCTAAAGCATTGTCATCTTTCTGTACCATAGGAATGGCTTTGGCTGCATTCTGGTTTTCTCCAATAACAATTCCTTTGAATGGAGGAAATGTTGATGGAGTTTCTACTTTACTTCCATCTAAGGTAGTCCAAGCATGCTTATTAACTGAAGTAGTTGATGATGAACCAGTTAAAACATTGACTGGAGAAATATTATCCTTCCAAGAATAAAAAGATATCCATGAATTATTAACTTCCATAAAATGCTTCCAATCTTCAGCTAATTTCTTTTTCTCTTGAGGAGTATAAGTCTTATCAAATTCTTCTGCTTGGGGATTAGTGAACAAATCCCAATTAAGCATTTCTTTCATCCATTTAGCACTTATTTCAGACTTTAAACATCCATCCATAAGAGAAAAGAACTTGTGCATTTCCATTACAACAGGCTTTTTGCAGTCTTCAGGGACTGGACCAAATCTACATGGTGGTATAAGGCCATTTGCTTGCTCTAGATATCCTAGACCATATCTAGGCTTGGCTGGTCTCATAAGACTCATCATCTCTGTTAATCTCGGATCTTCTCCTTCCAAAGTGATTATCTCATGCATCATGAGGACATGATCAAACTCCTGTTCATGAGGGAAAGGTATGTCTGAGCATTTAGGATTGGGGCATGGATTTACAGAGGTTGAAGGAGGAGCTGTACCAGATCTGGGATTATGGTTTGCATGGATTGCAGTTTCACCAAGCGTAAGCAAATTTATATTATTTTGGCATTTTGGGCATTTAACTTCTAAAGAAGCAAAATTTACAATCTGAGCAAATTCAAAAAGGGAAATATGTTTACAGGAGGAAGAATTGGAACATGCAGTATCTACAGTAGAAGGATCCTTGTAATATTTAGAACTTTTACAAGCCTGTTCAATACCTCGGCGATGGATGGTAGATCTTCTGGGAAAGGATAAGACTGCAGAAGATTGGGTTTCTTTGATGTCGGTTGAGGTAATTCTTTTTGGAATCAGAGGCTTTGGTCATAATAACAACACTTGACTTAGAATCTCGACTGGGAGTATGGCGGATGGCTGGCCATAAAGTATTTGTATGGCGAAAACAACCTTTGGTATGTATGGCAATATTATTTCTCTTCTGATGCATATTGAAACCAGTGGTTTGGATTTGAAGCTGGAGGATTTGGTCAATGGTTTCATCAAAAGTATAGATAGAGAAATTTGGAAAACAGTCAAAATAGACTGGGCCATTGGAAAGTGGAGCAACAATTCCGCCAATCAAAGAATCAATATACTTGTTGTGTGTAAGATCACGAACAACAACTAACACAAAAGTATTTAACCCTTGATGTACTAA
Source organism: Pinus tabuliformis (assembly GCA_031772625.1). Taxonomy (NCBI): domain Eukaryota; kingdom Viridiplantae; phylum Streptophyta; class Pinopsida; order Pinales; family Pinaceae; genus Pinus; species Pinus tabuliformis. The sequence continues at coordinate 211,614,910 of CM062813.1, forward strand.
GGGACTGATTCCGCCGATCAAAGAATCAGTATACTTGTTGTGTGTAAGATCACGAACAACAGCTAACACAAAAGTATTTAACCCTTGATGTACTAAGGGACTGATTCCTACTCTTATGCATCCTAGATGCAGATATTTAGTATTCAATCTTTTGGCCTCTGCCTGTAAAGCTTTGGGATTTAATAAAGGAATAGTCTGAATCACATCTGAGTTTTCTTGGATTTGACTAACAGACTCTTTTATGTTGATTCTAGTAACAACTTTTAAATGAAACATAGATATATCACTATAAACTTCTGAGGGAGCTATGACATGTAATTCTCATCGGGCAGATCGCTGACTTTTTTCATACTCAAGTTCAACTTGGTTTAAGACACGACTCGAACTTGAAGCAAACATATCTCTCAGTGGATTTTCTTCAGCCAAAGATTCTCTCTCTTCTAATTCACGGAATGATACAGATTTCCGGAATGAATCCATTCTATATGAGTTTAAGAATAGAATACCGACCTCAAGAACCAAACGTTACTGGCTCTGATACCAATTTTAAGCAGGGGCTTCTGTCACAAGCTTGCTACTTGCTGCGTCTCTTCGCTTATTTCTGATAGCCAACTCTTGGTGAACCAGTGGTGAACTCAGCGTGAACCTACTCAGAACTTTCACGCTCTCACGGCCTCAACAACAGCTTCCTCGCCTAACAACGGCCTTGGCGTCCCTTCGTTCCTTTGGCGAACCTCTGATGAACTTCCTGTGAACTTCAGATGAAAGCTCAAAGATAACTACTACCACAACAGACAATATAAATGCGTAAGGTATTCAAATGCAGAATGGTATACTCATATTCTTTCAGAATGGATTTGAAGATTACAGAGAGATTCTTTATCAGAGATTGACTATCTTCGCATTTATCGGGCTTTATGCTATTCGCAAGGAGCAAGCAATATCGAAGGCTACCTGGCGAAGGATAGGCTCTGCCTTAGAATATGACTGGACTTATATACAAACTTGAAGACTTATAAAATGATTCGGTCACTTTAGGTTCTTACCAGTGCCAAGCACACTGATACGCAGGCTTCTCAGATCAGACTGACTCTCCAAGATACTCTAAGACTCGATACGCCAACAATGAGCCTTACCCTCATTATATAGAAATGAGAGGGGAAAAGCATTACTGTGGGTTATCAGTAAACTGACCGAAAGGTGGATGGAATCATTGCTTTCGGGTAACGCCAGAGCGACATCCGCACAAAGATTCTAGTCCGTAAAAGCAAATATTACGGAAAAGGATTCCGACAATACAAAGTGGGTGCTTTAATTATGTCAAAGCCCACGAGAAAAGACTTAAAGTATGATACATGAACTATTTACACAGTGGATGCTTTAGTACAGCAAAGCCCACGGGAAATCTCGCCACAATTGAGTCCTTGTGACTGGACATCATGAGTACATTATGGATGCTTTTTACGGAAAGCCCATGTGAACCGTCAGAACATAGTCAGTTCTGGGAATCTATTTCTTTTATACAATAATTCATCCCAGGCTTTTGTATATATCCTACAGACAATCATTGGTTTTCCCAAAACAATTTGGTGTTTAATTTTAGTTAAAACTAACCACTCTAGATGCTCACGCATGTATTCTTGGAGTGAATAGTTTATATCATGAAATGGAGACCATTCTTGATCTGTCATTTCTTTGACAGTTTTGTAGATGGGATGAAAGCATTCTACAATATTTTGTTCAAAACATAAGTCACAATGCTTTCTACAATATTCCGTATGGTATATAGGGTCCATTGCAGTTCTGTTCACACCATAGTCACGCCACCAATCTCGGAACCATTTGCATTGTTGATTTCTTTGGAAAGTGCCTGTTGCACTGAATTTTAACTTTGTATAGTGAGTTTCTTCTTTGTCATCAACATTGAGGAAGTCCCACCAAAGTTGCTTATAACTTGCAAAATCATACACAGTGTCAGGAAAAATAATCTTAGGATCACCCTTTGGCCATAATGCAGATGGCTGGACTGGCCAATGTCTTTACTCATTCCAAGCAAGGTCTCTGGTTCGGTAGATACAAAAGTATCTTTCATGTATCCCAGTGCTTCGTCCTCCATGGTACCAGACACCAACGATGTCATGGAAATTCTGTTGCAAAACTACTTTTGCAATACCGACATCTCTTCTTGCTTTTTTGTAGACCATGTCATGAATCCACTTACTTCCTTTACGATATACTTTCCGTTCTGGCACAAGGTGCTAGATGTCAGTATGTGGTTGTAGGTTGGCGTCGAGTATTTTTTTATTTCTAAGCTGCCATGTGGATTTCTAGTTGTTTTTATATTCCTCTCAATCTTGATTATCTGGGATGGTTCGTAGTATTTCTTGCTTTTGATTTTGGTTCCACTCGGTGACAATCATCATAACATGATCTTGATGCTCAAAATTTTCTCTGCTGAGAAAATCTAGAAGATTATTTTTTTTTCCCTTGATGTGTTCAACTTTGAAATCAAAGTTGGCAAATAGTGCTTGCCATCTGGCAAACTTTGCTTCTCCTGCCTTTCTGATGTTTTTTGTCAGGACTTTTTGTAAAGCTGATGCATCAGTCTTTAGTAAGAATGGTTTATTGATGAGATATACTTCAATCTTACTGATACAATTCCAGGCTGCTTTGACTTCTTTTTCTATCGTAGAATAGTTTTGTTCTGCTGGATTCCATACTCCTGATGCAAACTGAATAATCTGTTCAGTATCTCCATGCTTGTGCTTCAAAATGCCTCCCCATCCAGTGTTGCTTGCATCTGTTTCTACAATTTTAAATGCGAGATCATTAGCAACATATAAAATTGGCAGTGTCTTTACCTTGGCCTTAATATTTTGTACTGCCTTAGTATGGACTTCTGTCTATTTTGGAGGATTTTTCTTCAATCTTTTATTCAGTATTCTTCTATCACTTGCACAGTCTTGGTAGAAGTTATTGACATAATTGAGGCATCCCAAAAACCTTTGCAGCTGATTTTTATCGATTATGACATCAGGGAATTTGTCAGCGAACTCCAATGCATGCTTAGATCTGTCCATTGGAGATTGTATGCCCTAGAAATTTGACAGTGGTTTGAAAGACCTCTATCTTTTCCTTACTGAGCACGAGACCGTTGTGCTTAACCAGATTTTTAAAGATATTTACATGCTTAAAGTGATCCTAAATATTTTTAGAAAATATTAACACATCATCTATGTACACAATAAGCCAATCAGAGTATGGCTTAAAATTTTTATCCATTACCTTTTGGAATTTGGATGGCGCATTTTTCAATCCAAAAGGCATCACGTTCCACTTGTAGTGGCCTGCTGGTATGCTGAAAGCAGTTTTGAATTTGTCTTTCTCTGATATGGCGACCTGCCAGAATCCTGCCTTTAAGTCAAATTTGGAGAAAATTTTGCTCCTGCTATTCTTCTGATTAGATCACCTTTGTGTGGTATAGGATATGTGTCATCTGCGAGAACTGAATTCAGAGGTTTGAAATTTATCACTAGTCTTGGAATTCCTCTGATCTGTTCAGCTCTCTTATTGACATAGAAGCCATAACAATTCCAGGGACTGTCTGATTCCCTGATAAGCTTTCTGTCAAGGAGCTGCTTGATCTCTTTTTCGCAGAGATCTCTGTATTCTTTACTCATAGGGATTGCTCTGCTCTTACAAGGTTTACCAGTATAACCTTCTTTGTAAGGGAGCTCAACTGTATGCTGCTTTCTATGCCAGAATGCATTAGGCTCTTCTGAGCAACATTCTTCTTCAATTTGCCTTCTCAAATCCTCAATCTTGCTTTTCACCTGAGGATGTTTGAGTTGCTCTTCAATCCTGAGAGTGGATTTCAGATCCTTCAGATCTGACAATCTTGCTTCAGCTTTATCCAGATTCTGCACTGTCTGGACCATGGTGGAAATTCTTTGATTTGAAATATATGGCAATTCAATTTTCTTTCTGGTTCCTTTTGATGTGGGAACCGATATGAAATATCTAACCTTATTGAGCCATGAGGCTCTACTGTAGCTAAGAAGACATTTCCAAGGATGCAATCAACAGGGATATTTGCAACTGCAAATTTTAAATTAATGCAGTGATGCTCAAAACAAAGAGATGCTTTGGGTACTTCATATTTAAGCATTTTGTTGCCTAAACCCACATTTTTTTTTTTCTGCAGCAACCCGATATTTTGCTGGAATGGATTTTATATTGAGAATGTTGATATCTGCTCCTAAATCAAGAAGAGCACTCAATTCAGACATTTTTCCTTTAATATTGATATTTATTCTGATATGATGCTGCTAATAAGAGATGGTCAGAAGCCTCATTTCTTTGAATCTAAAGTTTGGATCTTTGAATCCTTCAACAACTTCAATTTGCTGATGATTGCTGCATTGGGTGGTATCCCATGGCTTGTCTTCTTCTTTTCTGCTATCTAACTGCTTTCCCTTTTGAAGTTCTGCTATTTGGGATTTCATAGCAGCAATTTCTGTTTTAATATTGTGAATCTCTCGACTCACTTCTCCTAATGTGAAAGAACTCATCCTATTAGGTCTCTCTTGGTGCCTTTGAAATGATTTAGTGTTTCTTTCAAATGAGGCATCAATAAATAAAGACTTTTTACCTGAATCTTTTGAAGCTCTAGTTTTGAGTTGGTCCATAAGTGCTTCAGTGAGGCGATTCTTCATTTCACCGTCTTCCATGGCGCGGATCTAAGATAAAATCTTTATCTCATCTTCTTCTGTTGCAGCCATTAAAACTTTTTCTTTTGTAGGCTGGGAGGTTTCTTCTGCTTCACTGGACCAAATCTACATGGTGGTATAAGGCCATTAGCCTAGACCATATCTGGGCTTGGCTGGTCTCATAAGACTCATCATCTCTGTTAATCTCGGATTTTCTCCTTCCAAAGTGATTATCTCATGCATCATGAGGACATGATCAGACTCCTGTTCATGAGGGAAAGGTATGTCTGAGCATTGATTGGGGCATGGATTTACAGAGGTTGAAGGAGGAGCTGTACCGGATCTGGGATTATGGTTTGCATGGATTGCAGTTTCAGCAAGCGTAAGCAAATTTACATTATTATAGCATTCTAGGCATTTAACTTCTAAAGAAGCAAAATTTACAATCTGAGCAAATTCAAAAAGGGAAATATGTTTATAGGCTTCGGTTGCATTCTGGTTTTCTCCAATAACAATTCCTTTGAATGGAGGAAATGTTGAAGGAGTTTCTACTTTATTTCCATCTAAAGCTGTCCAAGCATGCTTATTAACTAAAGTAGTTGATGATGAACCAGTTAGAACATTGACTAGAGAAATATTATCCTTTCAAGAATAAAAGGATATCCATGAATTATTAACTTCCATAAAATGCTTCCAATCTTCAGTTAATTTCTTTTTCTCATGAGGAGTATAAGTCTTATCAAATTCTTTTGCTTGGGGATTAGTGAACAAATCCCAATTAAGCATTTCTTTCATCCATTTAGCACTTATTTCAGATTTTAAACATCCATCCATAAGAGAAAAGAACTTGTGCATTTCCATTATAGCAGGCTTTTTGCAGTCTTCAGGGACTGGACCAAATCTACATGGTGGTATAAGTCCATTTGCTTGCTCTAGTTGGCCTAGACCATATCTGAGCTTGGCTGGTCTCATAAGACTCATCATCTCTGTTAATCTCGGATCTTCTCTTTCCAAAGTGATTATCTCATGCATCATGAGGACATGATCAAACTCCTGTTCATGAGGGAAAGGTATGTCTGAGCATGTAGCATTGGGGCATGGATTTACAAAGGTTGAAGGAGGAGCTGTACCAGATCTAGGATTATGGTTTGCATTGAAGTCACCTGACACGGGGATTCGGGACACATAGGATTCGAGATTCGTGGTGTCGGATTCGGACACGTTGACCCCCCGGAACAGGACACATTATATATTATTTTATTAATATATATATATGTATATATATATATATATATATATATTTAAAAAATATACATATATATTAAAAATTAGATATTATCATATTTCTTACACAAATTTTAATTAATGATACAAATTTATTGATTTCAAACATAGATCTTCATCTATAGCTATTAGCATGCATAGTACATACAAAATTCAAATAAATGTCAGTGGTACTGGTCACATAAATGATAAATCTATTAAAAATTTAAATCATGATTCATAATTCATAACTGAAAGACAACTTACGACTACAAGATAGTAAGATAAACACACTGACAACTGTAGTTTTCTCATTAAGTCATCAAATCAAAATGTGTTACATAGGTAGTGTTGGTGCAATACCAATGGCAAATAGAAATAGAAAATATAAAACAACTACAGGTATACAAGCCTCAAGGCATCAATCAGCATCAGAATCAGCATCACTGTCCCCATCATCATGGTCCCCACTGCTCTCCTCTACATCCTCCTACTCCGCTGTATTCGTAGTCGCCTCTGCATCTGCTGGTATGGAGGTTGACCCCTCTAAGTCATCAAATCTAACAGGCTCTAGCACTGGATCATTGAGATCCATGTTGTCTAATGCCAACTCAACAGTGGTGTCCAGACCCATATCATCAGGAACAATGTTACTTGGGAGTGGGAGCGAAAGCGGGGAGCGGGAGCGACATATTCAGAAGCTCTTGGTTTGGTGCTCTTGATTAAATACGAGTTTGATACCCTAATACATGACAAAATTCAATGGAAACATTGCAATCCCCCAATCCTAAAATCCTGAAAAACTGACAAGTCTGCTGGATTTTGAATGAAATCTAAAATTCTTCTTTCTCCATATGAAATCCAATGAGGCCGGAACCACTCTCAAACATCCTGAGTCATTTCATGGTAATGTTAAAAATTTAAGTAAAAGGATGAAAATGAAGATTAAGGAGAATGTCACTTTTACTTTAAGAATTTAACATTACCATGAATAGCATATCAATACTAGGGCCTAGACTTGATCATGAAGCTGCCAAAATGCTTTACTCCTTGCTCCAACAGCACAAATCACTTGGAAAATGACAATTTTAATGAGCAAAGATGCCCTTTTCATTCCCGCGCTAAGCTTAGCGAGTCCTGGAAACCGGACACGTGTCCTAAAATCGCGACACGCTTTTGAAAATCGCGACACGCCCTCGGACACGACGTGTCTTGTGATTTGGACACGAATCCGGACAGAGTCGTGTCGGATTCGTCGGATTCGGGATTCACAGGGGTTTAGGACGAATCCGGTGACTTAGGTTTGCATGGGTTGCAGTTTCAGCAAGCGTAAGAAAATTTACATTATTATGGCATTTTGGGCATTTAACTTCTAAAGAAGCAAAATTTACAATCTGAGCAAATTCAAAAAGGGAAATATGTTTACAGGAGGAAGAATTGGAATATGCAGTATCTATAGTAGAAGGATCCCTGTAATATTTAGAACTTTTACAAGCCTATTCAATGCCTTGGCGATTGATGGTAGATTTTCTGGGAAAGGATAAGACTGCAGAAGATTGGGTTCCTTTGATGTCCGCTGAGGTAATTCTTTTTGGAATCAGAGGCTTTGGGTTTTGTACTAACCAGTGTTCAGGGAAAGTCAAGTCTTCCCACCGGATTGTTCGATGCTCGATCTTCTGATTTTTAGTATCAGTCATAATAACAACACTTGACTTAGAATCTCGACTGGGAGTATGGCGGATGGCTGGCCATAAAATATTTGTATGGCGAAAACAACCTTTCATATGTATGGCAATATTATTTCTCTTCTGATGCATATTGAAACCAGTGGTTTGGATTTGAAGCTGGAGGATTTGGTCAATGGTTTCATCAAAAGTATAGATAGAGAAATTAGGAAAACAGTCGAAATAGACTGGACCATTGGAAAGTGGAGTAATAATTCCGCCGATCAAGGAATCAATATACTTGTTGTGTGTAAGGCCACGGACATCAGCTAACACAAAAGTATTTAATCCTTGGTGAACTAAAGGGCTGATTCCGATTCTTATGCATCCTAAATGCAAATATTTGGTGTTTAATCTTTTGGCCTTTGCCTGTAAAGCTTTAGGATTTAATAAGGGAATAGTCTGAATCACACTTGAGTTTTCTTGGATTTGGCTAACAGACTCTTTTATGCTGATTCTAGTAACTGCTTTTAAATGAAACATAGATATATCACTATAAACTTCTGAGGGAGCTATGACAGGTAATTCCCATCGGGCAGATGGCTGACTTTCTTCATACTCAAGTTCAGCTTGGTTTAAGACACGACTCGAACTTGAAGCAAACATATCTCTCAGTGGATTTTCTTCAGCGAAAGATTCTCTCTCTTCTAATTCACGGAATGATACAGATTTCTGGAATGAATCCATTTTATATGAGTTTAAGAATAGAATACCGACCTCAAGAACCAGACGTTACTGGCTCTGATACCAATTTTAAGCAGGGGCTTCTGTCACAAGCTTGCTACTTGCTGCGTCTCTTCGCTTATCTCTGATAGCCAACTCCCGGTGAACCAGTGGTGAACTCAGCGCGAACCTACTCAGAAATTTCACGCTCTCACAACCTCAACAACGGCTTCCTCGCCTAACAATGGCCTTGGCGTCCCTTCGTTACTTTGGTGAATCTATGATGAACTTCCTGTGAACTTCGGATGAAAGCTCAAAGATAACTACTACCACAACAGACAATATAAATGCGCAAGGTATTCAGATGCAGAATGGTATACTCATATTATTTTAGAATGGATTTCAGGATTACAGAGAGATTTTTTATCAGAGATTGACTATCTTCGCATTTATCGTGATTTATGCTGTTCGCAAGGAACAAGCAATACCGAAGGCTACCTGGCGAAGGATAGGCTCTGCTTCAGAATATGACTGGACTTATATATAGACTTGAAGACTTCTAAAATGATCCGACCACTTTAGGTTCTTACCAGTGCTGAGCACACTGATACGCAGGCTTCTCAAATCAGATTTTAACTTATAAATATATATTTATATACATATATATATTAACAATAATTAACTTATAATTTCAACTCTAGTGATCAATATTTACGTTAGGAAAATTGGAATTGTAAATTTGATTTAACAACCTTATAAGTAGGAAGTATTTAATATGTATATTTTGAGTATCAGATTTTATGTAATATCTCTCTTCTCAATAATTTAGTTATTTAGCCCCTTTTCATTCATTTAAACATTTTCCTCATTATTTAATAAGTATACTAGTGCAAGGCATGCGATGTATGCATATGTAGCTATCATATGCATACATCGTATGCATGCTAATACTCTTTTGCTTATAGATTGAAATGGGTCATTACAAAATCCCCTTCTTTATGCTTGGGTGACTCATGTTTTAGATCAATCTACACTCTCCGTTTCCCTACCCCTGTACCTGTATCGCCTATATGTCATGTTTTCTCTATCTCCCAAGGTCATGTGCACGAGTCAAGAAGTCAACCTGTTGAACATACCTCCACAACTAGACAAGATCATGCTCGAATACCACTATCATGTTCCTTTTAGAAAGTTTACTAGAGGTAATAGCAGTGTTGATAATATCGGTATCGGCAATATATCGGCGAGGGTCCAGAAAACATCTTATCGACAATACCGACGAAAATATCGACAATTATCAACAAGCATAAATAATGCATGATACATTCATTTTTTTAAATCATATAAAGCAATAACAACATGAAATAAATACATTAGCACATAAATATGAAAAAAGCACTAATATATATGATGTAGTGGATGTAAAATAAAAATGATACATCAAAGGCGATACCAAATCCTGCTAATCCCTGATAATTGTCCAATCAAAGAGTCAAATGTGGAGAACCAATACAAAATAACATCACCTATATAAAAGTATCTCATCATCATGAATTATAAACTTATATGTAGCAAAACAAATAAAACTAGCAACTATCTATCTGAGACTAGTGCTCTCTCCCTAACAGCTATCTTTCTGTCTTTTTCATCAATTGCTTCAAGAGTTTTTTGTATAACCTCCACACTAGTGTTGTGAAAATCGCGATAATATCGCGATATTATCGTTTTATCGCGATTTTTTCCCGAAGCCGATATTATCGTGAGTAATAATCGTGAATTTTTTTTATACTCGATAATTTCGAAAAAATCGTGATAATTTGAAAAAATCGCGATTTTTTCCAAATTTATCGTTGAGGGTCGGGGCAGCGCGGTTTTATAAGGGATGCTAAATGTTCGAAATGCAATTTTTTTGAAAGAAACAAATAATTTTTGAGTGGGGCAGCTTAATGATCAAGTCTAGGCCCTAGTATTGATATGCTATTCATGGTAATGTTAAATTCTTAAAGTAAAAGTGACATTCTCCTTAATCTTCATTTTCATCCTTTTACTTAAATTTTTAACATTACCATGAAATGACTTAGGATGTTTGAGAGTGGTTCCGGCCTCATTGGATTTCATATGCAGAAAGTAGAATTTTAGATTTCATTCAAAATCCAACAGACTTATCAGTTTTTCAGGATTTTAGGATTGGGAGATTGTAATGTTTCCAGGTGACACCACCTGCCCGGGCTACCCCTGCCACTAGTAGAGGATGTGGTCTACCTCCTATAGCTCCTACTTCTAGTTCTTCAGCTTCTAGAGCACAACAGACTCCACTGCCAACTCCACTAGCACCAGCATCTACATCTAGAGGGAAAGGGAAAGTTGTGGCATTTTCTCGCAAGACTTTAGTTATTTTCTTCATTTTATTGTATATGACATTATGACATGATGAGATGCATTATTATATTTTTTGTTGATATTTTGAGGCTGAGTTGGGACTCAGGAGTCAGGACTTACTATTTAGGACATGATTCAATCTTATGTGTGAACTAGAAATGATATTGAACATCTTATATATTAGTTCTTTTATCATATTTATGTGTCAATGTATTTATTTTATGTTGTAGATGGTTTAGATATTAAAAAAATTGAAAAAAATGAATATTTTTGTACCAAACGATTTTTTCCCGATTATTTCTGATTATTTCTCGATAATTACGATTTTTTTCGATTTTTTCCTTGCGCTGATATATCCCGATAACGATTAATGCAACATTGCTCCACACTAGAAACCGTACAAGGCATTACATCATGTTCAAGGAGTCTAGCCAGATGGTATTTCAATCGTGTAACCCATCCTAACATCTTGGTCCCGCAAAATTTGCATGATAGATATGCCTGATTTGTCCCACCATTAGGCTCCCCATACTCCCAAAATGGGTCCAAGGCTTTTGGCATATTCGTGGTGACTAACTCAAATCTAGGGCACCAAAAAAACAAAAAATTGGCATTAAACCCCCAACACAAAAAATAATAAGTAATAACCAACTCATTTAAAAAAAATTACTATATTATTTGCAATGTGAATGAAAAATTTCAATAAGAGGGTGCATAAGAAAGTTGAAAAAATAAATGAAGCTTGCTGTTCAAATATGGAGAAAACCCTTGCATTGGCTCATGGGCATGAAAATCCATTGTTTCAAAAAACTTCCGAGTCGGAGTGTCACATCGAGCCAATGCTTGGCCGGGTTGGCTCAATGGCCGAAACAGAACGGCTGGCCGGGTTGTTACCAAGCCAGTCGTTGACTCGGTCGACTCGGTAACAATTCGTCCGACTCGACTCTTTGACAAAACTCCTGAAGCAAATTTGTCAAAAGTTGTTCTGCCTCCTACATATCAATGGTTGGGTTGTTGTTTATTGCATATTTATAGCCCTAAAGTAATCTATCGCTATGAGAAGGTTTTGAAAATTATAAGGCCGAAGTATGGTTATCTTAGTGGCATGAATTAGAAAACTGAACCAATGCATTGAGCTATACAATGTTTTTAAAAAGGCAAACGTTCTAGCAATGGACTAATAAATACATATTTACCTCTGCTTGTTCTAGACCTTGACTAGAATTAAATCAAGGGTTTTGAGACTTCATTAGGGGCAAAGAATTGGTCTTATTGTTGTTGTAGTCTAGTGATTGTCCTTAGGCTGAGGAAGAAAAGAATCTTGGCATTGGTGGCTAAGTATGAACTTTGTATTAGTGCACTAGGTGCCATTTTGATATATATTCATGAGCCTACTTTGATCATATGTTGTCTTCTCTCTATATTCTAAAGCTTTGTGTTTGGAAACATGAATGAAAATCTTTAAAATTATGTTTTTTATAAAAGAATAAGTATTTAATGTATTTTTTACAACGACCGAGTCACTGAGATCAAACCCGCTGAGTCGGAGTCGGAGTCGGAGTCGACCCTCAGCCGTTTTTGAACCGGAGTTGGAGTTTTAAAACATTGAAAATCATAACAAATGGAAAAAAACAAAGAAGCAAAATGTTGGTAGGCAAAGACGCAAGCAAGCATAACCCTAAATCTATGAAAAAGGTCATTAACATAAGGGTTTTAGGAACATACCTGTTAATGGAAGAAATGAAGTTTATCTCACTGTTCTTCAATTTTTAATCCACAAAAAATTCTTAGTTGGTGGTGATAATGGCTTTTTGATCCTCAATCCCTCCTTAACAACCGCCATAAAGCTCTTCCCCTTCTCCAACACTCAAAAATTGAAATGAGGAAAAAAAATGAGAAATTTTCCTTTTCTAGCCACGAACCAGCGTACCCGACGATATTTCCTATCGTCGCATGCTATTTTGACGAGATATCGACGACTTCTCAGAAATATCGCAATATTTTCTCGGCGTTATTTCAGCTCGCCGAAAATATCGATATTTTTGAAAATCGCCGATATCTCGGCAATATTATCATCATTGGATAATAGAGATGTAGTAAAGGAACTATGGAATTTTCAACAAACATTTTAATAGCTGATAAAAAGAACACTGAATGCTACAACCTTACCCATAAATTTTTGATCCAATAATGAATAATGCAACATCAATTAGGGAAAAACAAAACATTATTGGATTCTTTATTGAAGATGTTATACAAGGGAGGGTTTTAGAACCTGAAACTCTTCTATGAGATTACAACAATATTCTGCCCAATGAGGATCAGGTTACACTTCTGTAAGAATAGCTCAGCTCCAACAAAACGAACTCGGCCTCCCAAGGAATAAACTCAACCTCTTGAAATTCGACTTCAATAGATGGACTTGACTCCCTAGTGGAGTTGGTCTTCTGCAAATTAATTCGGCTTCAACAAGTTGATACCACTTCAACAAATGGATTCAACCTTGTGAAGAAAGTGCATCCGGTTTGACGACAATTCAACCTCCTGACGATAATAAGGGTTTCAACCTTCCAAAGAATGATAACAATGGAAATTCAGCCCTGGCAATAACCTCATTTTCAACAACTAATGCGACCTTCAATAAATCGATGATCTTGCCCCTTTGGATAATGAATTTCATCCTCTAAGAAATTTCATTCAGATCACTTAATGACACAAATTTGGCCCTCTAAGAAATCAATGTAAATTGGCCTCCAAGAGAAGATAACCTAAGCGTTTTGGGGAATCAATGCAATTATATTCAACTTCCTCCTATTTGACCAATTATTTGACTTGGCAATCCGACTTCCTTGGAGAATGCAATTTGACCTCCCTCTAAATTTATTAATTCAACATCTTTCAAAACCAACAATTCAACGTCTTTTGAGTTTGGAAAATTGACACTCATGAAACTATGAATTCGGCCTCCTTCAATGATAGCAATTTAGCCTCAGCAAACCTCTTGCAAATACAATAATGTTGTTCAGAAATTTAATCTTCAGGTTAAGGGTTTCTTCTTCAAAAAACTTGCTCCAACACTTGCAATAAACACAAATTGAAGACCTGAAGTGATCTCCCCCAAGAGCTAACTAGCAAGGCACTCGAAGTCCATCAAAATCAACATAGAGTTTCGCTTAAGCCCTTGCGCTAGGCTTCCTTGAGCTAAGATGAATTTAAGAAAATAATCAATAGAATAGGATGCCGGTGAAGAGGCCTCGTCTCCCCTTTTAAAGACTTGTTGAGACATTCTCCAATCTTCTAGAAGCACCTTTATTATTATTTTATTTGATAAAGTTAAGTGGATGTTTCCTTATTTTCTCTAAGTGACATTTGCCCCTTTTATTTATTTATATTACTTAGGCAACATTTCTTTGTTCCCTTAGTAATTTTCCCTTTTTCTAGCCTAAAGGAGATAAGTTAGGCTAGAAGGAAGATAACTCCATGCTCAAATGATTGGGGGCGTTACAATGTTGAGTGCTTTATCAATTTGCTTCACCCAAAGTGTGAGGTCATAGTAGACATAGACCATGTCATTAAGGTGGTGGATATCTAACTTGTATGGGGGCCATTTTGCAATTAGAGGACGATGGCCTGTGTGCATATATTAAAATTAATGAAATTATAAAAAATTTAAATTTAAATTTGAACATTTCTAACCTTTTGTGTTTCTTGAAGTGTATTTTTCAAAGCGACTCCAATTGCGCTCACAATTTGTAGAGCTGGAAGTTTGGCTAAGAACCCAAATGCCAAGCTTGTGTAAGTTTTTGTAATATCCCGATTTAATATTTTGTTAAAATATTCAGGAATTCTTTTCAGGAAAATTATGCTGTGAATTTTATCCAAAAACAACATAAATATTCACCAATTTATACAAGAGAAATTGCTAGTAAGTAATATAAAACCCAAAAAATTAATTAATGCTACTACTTCGACAATTTCATAAAACACTGCAACACAAGTATAACTAGTAACGTTGCAACAAATAGACTCAAATTTATTTATTACAGGAGCAAGATTACATGCCAATACAATAGTTGAGACATAAAATGTGGTCTCCAAAATATCTATTGGAACGCTGACATTGACCTTCCAAATATGAACGGGAAATATTGCCCAAGTTAGAGATCTGAATGATCTCCACTCCAATCCTTAGATTCGCTTTAGATCTAGTCTCTCGTCGAAGTTCTGTGAGATTTACGAATGAAATCTCCTCAACATCGGGTTGGGTTTTCGTCTAACTCACACGAAGAAACCCGAGGTTTTTCGTCCTGGTTCTTGTTGAAAGATGAGAACCACGTTCCCAAACCTCTCCAATAGAAAATATCACAACTCCAAGATATCCCAAATGATATGCTTTCCCCTCTTTTTAAAGACTTGATAGATAACTCTCCAACCTTCTAGAAGCACTATATTTTATTATTTTATTCCTGATCTAGAAGATTCTCATTTTTACATTATTTAAGTGACTTTTTATTTTATTTTATTTAAGTTACTTTTCCCCTTCCGACCCTTTTCTCAATTAAGCACTTTTCCCCTCTTTTAATAAAATGACTAATAAAATGACCAACATGCTCCCTCCGACCACTCGAAGTTGCTTTTCACCATCCCATCTTGTAGATCTCTTGATTTTGGTTCCATTGAGCTATTCACCATCCTATCCTGTATGGTGTTTCTCCAAATAATCCTCCCCAAATGATACCTTCAACGTATTTAATTAAGTATGCTAATAATAACCGTGTTTTATGAGAATCATCAGAATGCAACAGAATCAAGAACGAACTATGCAAAATTGACTTCGATGATGAAATATAGTGAGAGAACACCATCAGACCCCATAAAATTCATCCAAAATGGTCCGGGTCCACTGATGATGTAATTCTCACTCTTGTGACCTGGCTGTCACACACCCTGGAAATCCATCCTAATTGCATCATAAGGGAAACTGAAATGGAGACATTACACTTTAGGATTTTTTTACCATATCTTGTCCACCAAACTTCTATAATGAATAAATGGAAAGCAAAGACAACAAGTCATATTTCCGTCAAGTAACAAAGATAGAAAGGAAAAACATTGAAATTTAAAAGTTTGAAAGAAATTGTACTTAAGCTAACCTATCATCCTAGTGCTCCTATCTTGGATAGGCCTATCATAACCAAATGTACCAACAACTATCCTATATATCTCCATTTGTTTGGAAATCTCCAATCATTTAGCAATAGTCAACATGATCTTTTGAACACATCCATATCCTTAGTATCAAATCTAAAACTAGATGCATAATAGTATGTGTGACTGAGGTTAAGCCATGTTGCGTGGACTAGATGACAGAGAGTAATGTAGCTCTATTAATTGAGGATCTCGGTTCATTTTGTGAATCCCTCTTCCTGCTTGTATTCGTAGTTGCGACAGATAGCTTCCTTGGCCTGATCCATGGTCTCATACAAGCATAGTTTTAAAAACCGACTTGCTTGAACCGGAAACCAGTCAAACCGGCCAAAAAACCTGGTTGAAGGGTCCATTTCACCCAAATTTCACAAAAACCGGACCAAACCGGCCAGTTTATGACGAAACTGGCCGGTTTATGGTCAAATCAACCAATTCCATCACAAACCGATAGATTTATTGCCAGGGCACCTTTAAACCCCACATAATGTAGTTTTTTGAGTTTTGACGCTGTTTTGAGGGAAATTTGGGGTTGTTTTCCTCCAAAAATAGTCACTCCAAGAAAAGCATGCCTCCCCTGTCATTTTTTGACACATCTCAACCCTAACGATGTTGGCAATTAATGGTAATGTTTAAGAAAAGTGACATTTCCTTTGTTTTTCATTTTCATCTTTTTACTTGAATTTTTAACATTACCATGAAATGATTGAGGATGTTTGAGAGTGGTTTCGACCTCATTGAATTTCATATGGAGAAACTAGAATTTTAGATTTCACTCAAAATTCAGAAGACTTAATGGTTTTCAGGATTTCATGGTTTGTGGGTTTGCAATGTTTCCATTTGATTCTATCATGGTTGGCATTTGATCAAGAGCATGGAGCCCTTTAAAACCTTGATGTTGGTGGCATTGATTGTTGAACTTTGTTGATGTTGGTGGTAATGATTGTTGAACTCCTCTACCATGGCCTTAACAAGAATGTACCCTTCGCTCAAAGGAAAACAATTGGTTAGGCATGCTAATCGTTTTCCACCACATTATAAGGTTGAGGAGATGATGAAGCGAACAAAGTTCCTTTTACAGATTAATTACTCCAAAAGACTTGGAAGATCAAGATATCCAGATTAATGTACCCTTCGCTCAAAGGAAAACAATTGGTTAGGCATGCTAATCGTTTTCTACCACATTATAAGGTTGAGGAGATGATGAAGCGAACAAAGTTCCTTTTACAGATTAATTACTCCAAAAGACTTGGAAGATCAAGATATCCAAGAGGATACAAATATTATATATTACATGTGAGTAAGAATGATGATACAATGAGAGTGAGAGGCTTGCTTATATACCAAGCTACCAAGCAGGTGTCTCTTCATGGAGAGTCATGTCTCATTTAGACATGCCTCTTCAACCTAATTACTTAATTAACTAATAATTATTTATGATTATTACCATTTACATTATTTTACATTATTTCATATATATTTATTCATAACATTGCCTTTCTCTTCAAAAAGATTTGTCCTCAAAGCTTGTTAATGAAAAAGGCTTGATCTTTTTTTCGGCTTCGAATGTCTTTCTGTCTCGGAACTGTCATATTTGTCGATACATGTTGATATGATCTTCTAAGTGACCAACAAAACTGTCACACTGAGAAGGGATCAGACCATCCTAGATTAATCTTCTGTGTAATATTCTGATCAATGGAATTTTGTAACGACTTGTCATCATAGGACTAGATTGAGGTTACATCACTCTTCTCTGGAACATCAGGTTGTTGTTTCTGTTTTGAATGGTCCCGATACGTAGCATGGTTGAGTTTTCTACTCTCATGATTCAGATGTCGATAGGGAACTTTTTTGGTTTGACTTTCCGTTATTAGGTGTGAGGAAATTTTTTTTATTTTCTTCTTGTGAGGATGTTGTTGAGTTCGTTACCAAACCTTCACTTGGGGTGTTTATCATCTGAACTACAACATCCAAGCGTGTCTTTTCTTCAACTTGCTTGTCTTCTTCCTGAGTTGTGACATTCACTGGATCGGTTCCCTTATCTTCAACCTGGACTGTTATGTTTATAGACTTCGATACTTCTTGATTAAGTTGCTCTAACTTGTCTGTTAATGATTTTTTGTCCTTTTTAAGCTTCTTAATTTGTGTTAGTAATTTTTCACTATGATCCCTAAGTCGCAAGACTTCTTCATTTCTATTAACAGTGATTTTGTCAATTTCATTTTGCATATTTTGTAATACTTTTTACCTTCTTGAGAAATTAGTTTTGAAATATTTGATATATCTTCTGGCGTTACTGAATTTGGTTTCAGTGTAACATCATGGAATGCTATTTTCTTCTTCCTGTAAGAAAATGTTAGAAACTTTTTCTTCATATTTAAGATGACAGATCCTACCGTTTCCATCTAGGGTGATCCCAAAATAATGTCACCTTGATTGTTCCATAGGGCGTGAACTAAGAATTGCGCTACAAATGTATAATCTTCAATGTTTAACTGTAAATTAGCTATATCATATTTTTTATTGCCAAAAAAGTCTAATTTTTCAGTTATGCGATTTTAGGTGTTATATAATTTGTATCTTCTGCCGGAGAAATAGAAATAATAACGTCTTTTCCTGTGAGAGTTCCTTTAATGTTAAATAGCGCTTTACCGTCTCTGGGTAAGGTTTCTGGGAATCTTTTGGCCTTCATTTCTATGTTAGGTTCCATTTTGCTTCTTGAATATTAAATACTTTTAAATCACTTTTTTTTATAAATAAATCCTTTTTTTCTATATATATATTTCAAATATTGTCATCTTTTTTTTTAAATAATCTTGACTCTACTGATTTCCTCTTAATATATATATATTTCTAATAAATTAAATCCTTTTAAGGAGAACCTTTATATTACAATACTTTAATACTTCTTTTTGTTGTTGGTGAAAATACTCTTCTATTTCTAATTGACCTTAATAATACACTTTGTGATGCACATGACCCTTTGACTATTACCAATAGTTAGTACTATAGTAGTGATTCAATAAACAACTTATTTTAATTGCCTTGTGTTTTGGTAAAGAGTCACACCTTGTACATATGAGTCACCGCCTTTTACTCAACAAAGCAACTGCACAAATTGGTATGGAATCGATTCTAACTTAATGACTGTATACATTAGTATGGAAGCGAACCGGTAAGAATGAGTCGTGGCTTTGACTTCACAATGAAACCGTAGCACTGATGTTTTAATTAATTTGTTACTGTTCAATCTGCACAGGTTTACTGCCGGAGGCAATGAACATTGATGGCATGCGTTGGCAATGGTTGTGTGCAACAGAGACAACGAATGCAAAACAGATGGAATGGTTGTCGAGGGATAGTGTTTGGAGCTCTGTAGGTGGGGTTTGTCGAGCGATTGGTTGGGCAGTTGAGCAGCAACAGTGATGGCGGTGGTGGAGGTTTTTGGTGGGGGTTTTCGGTGGCTCTTGGGTGTCACAAAGTTGTCACGGCTCAAGGGTCTGTCGTTTCGTATGGTCACGTGGACAAGTGGGTTAGTCCGCTCTCAGGTGGCCAAGGTCTTTTTTTATTCGTTTTTTTTTAATTTTTTATATGATTTTTTTTCAATTGTTTTTTTAAATATTGATTTTTTTATATATATATATATATATTTTTTTTTTTTAATAGACCTTTTTTTAATAATTTTTTTTTTTATAATCTCTTTTCTTTTGTATTTTGATTTTTTTTTTTTTATATAAATTTATTATTTTTTTCTCTTTTTTTCTTTTAATATATATATATATATATATATATATATTTTTTTTTTTTTTTTTTTTTTTTCAATGGCCAAAGCCCTGTCAGTAGTATGGAGAATCTCCAGAAACTGGTAGTGAAACGCTGGAATCACGATGGTAATACAGTTGATGACAGGTTGATTGCTAAAGTCCTGGTGATCAGCCAAACGTGGCTCTGACACAAAATGAAGCGAACAAAGTTCCTTCTACAGATTAATTACTCCAAAAGACTTGGAATATCAAGATATCCATAAGGATACAAATATTATATATTAAATGTGAATAAGAATGATGTGAGAGGCTTGCTTATATACCAAGCAAGTGTCTCTTCATGGAGAGTCATGTTTCATTTAGACATGCCTCTTCAACCTAATTACTTAATTAACTAATAATTATTTATGATTATTATCATTTACATTATTTTACATTATTTCATATATATTTATTCATAACAGATGAACCCTTCACTCAAACCAAAATCATTGGTTAGGCATGTTAAACCTTTTCAATTTCTATCATGTTATAAGGTTGAGAAATCCAAGTCTGAAGATTTTGAGCTAGATGATGTTTATGTATCTCTTGTTGATGATCCCATTTCTAGTAGCAATGAACCAATGATGAGTTTCATGAGTGACCATGTTGATCAGTGATTTGTAGTTTTGATGTCTATTTTTGCTGCTACTACTGCTACTCCTAAAGTTGTAGAGGAGTTTTAGGAGTCTTCAAAATCTGGGCCATATTATTTATGTAGCTCATGTTGATGATTTCGTCTAGTAGTGGTGATGAATTTGATCATGGTGAGGAGTGATCATGTTGTTGATCACTGATATGTAGACTTGTAGTAGGTCAGTGGCCCCATAGCTTAGAGCATTGTTTTCGGACTCTAGAGGCCACTTAGAGCCCTCATTGATTATGTATTTTGTCGCTGATATGTATTGCACTCGATGCCATTTTGATATATTCACCTCTACATGGTATATAGATGAGTAAACCTTGCATATTTTGTCTCTATTGGTTTCGAATCATGGTTTTAAATCTTAAAAATAGTTTTTTTTTTTAAATTAAAAACTAATTATTTCATGTATTTTTTTAAAGACTGGTTCATTGAGATCTGACCAGTCCCGGCTTGAAACCCGGTTTATTACGTGGACTGGTCACGTCACCGATTCCGGTTTTTAAAACTATGCATACAAGTAGTCCATTGTGTGCTTGTAACCCCAGGTCGTAGAAAAAAAATTGTAATTTCATTTATATAAAATACAAACACATTGTCATATGCCAAAATTAAAAGCTCTGTTGCCAGATGGAGTAACAGCTCTGTATACATGCATCATTATATATCAGTGAGCTATATCAAAAAAGGTAGCTGTTCCTTGATTTAAAAGAACATTACTTACAACTTTCAACATCAAGATCTGAAGACTGTAAACTGTTCACTATTACAAATCCCTGAGCTGTATCTTTATAGAAGTATGGCTGTTCTATGACTTGAAGCCTTGAAGGGCAAAAAATATAAAAAAATGTCTTTCAAAAGGAAAATCTACAATTTGTCCACTGTCAGAAGGAGTAAATTAAATCCATGCTGCATGAGGGAGATTAACAATGTGCCCATCCTGAAAGATTGAAATGGTCCACGTACTGCACTCCGGCCCCAGTGCCCTTTTTGAAAGGCTATCCACTACTGTGTAGCTGTCCCTCTATATAAGATACAAATAAATATGTGAGAAGGCTGTCATCTGCTGTTGTATATCCTCAAAAAAGCTATGCTTGAATTTGAGGAAAGACACAAGATTCCTCTTGAGCCTCCTACTAGAGGATTCACTTGAGAGGCAACATCAAAGTACGCCCAAAGAATATTAATGTTGCTGACTTCTTTTCTGCTCAACCTTTTTTGTTTTTCCTTGACCTATGAATAAGCAATTAATGTTACAGTCTACAACACACGAGGTGTAGAACCAGGGCTCAAGTTCCTCATGGGGAGGGGTTGAGGATGGAAGCCACTTTTGGGGGAAATAAACAATCCTAGTGATAGAATCCCACTATAGGTAGATCATTCTTCCATCCAATAGACAGGCTGGTCCCGACCTAGGCTTAACTACACTACAATCTACAATAGAAATATTCCACATATGTTTTTTTTTTGCTTGCTAGTTTGTCCATGACTTGTGGGACTAGCCTTTGGCTAACAAAATGTGACCCAAAGGTATATAATGTTAATTTTAAGGCCAGATAGTTCTATGCGGTAGATAATTGCACTTTTTATCTTTTCAACAATTTTCACATTACATTCACTCCATATCATCATAAGCAATTATAGGGAGAACATTAATATCAACAATATAGTGGAACAATCAAGAACATTAGAAGAAAAGCATACACAATAGAGAAAACAAGATTTAGGTCAGAGACCAGGGCAAAACACCACAGGGAGAAAAACCCAATAATCAAGTCTTCTTCTTCTTAGATATTCATCAAATGTTCCGCTAAGATACTATGTACAATGTTAATTAGACACAAAACATCACACATTAGGCCTCCTAGGGCCAAACCTGAATTATATAGGATCCTCATAAGAAGGCAACATACAAGTCTATCAAGGAGGCATTCACAAAACCTCTAGGAGGGGCCACCCCCTTGTCCATCATATTTCGAGGAATTTATTTCTCAATATGGCACTTCAGGATATTATTGAGCCTTTAGAGGGCCCTACAACATGCACGTATCATTATTTGGACCCTTGTGAGTCTTGTTTTTAAACTTATGAGCTAGTTTGGTGGGCTTGTCACCAATAGGGGTTTTATTTGCACATTATTTTTATTATTAGGGGCTAATGTAGGCCCATAGGTTAATTTGAACCCATTAGGAGGCTATATATTGATGTTAGATACATTCATTTGTATCGTCACTTGACTTGGGATCTCTTTAATCATACAGAAATTTCACACTTTTTCCTTGGTGGATATTTTTGGAGGTGGATGAATTTTGATGTATCGATTTGGGCTATTTCTGTTGTCTTGGAGCTTTATTGAGCAAACGAAATGTTGGTTGGGTATACTCTATAACGTTGTAAGTAAATTTTGATGCTATTATTTTTGTTGCTTCATACTGCTAAAATTAGGGCTAGTTACTGCATTACCGAAATGTGGAATTGAGCATGTTTTAGCTAATTTAATGTATGGGCCAACATTATATGAATGAAATGTCCTAGAGATTTATTTGTCTCGAGAAGCTTGCATCATTTGCTGAAGTATAAATGCTTGAAGGTCACTTTTCTTCTCTTTCTCTGAACATTGGACGAAGTTGACTTTCTCGGCATCCTTGATCAAGAAACCAAGTTCTTACTCATCATTATCCTTGACTCCATATCCCCAAGTGACCTAGGCACTAATCCCTCAAAAAGGGTGATCATTTGAACCGTCTTTTAACCATTTTGACCTTTTCCCCAAGTCTAGCCCCATTAGGTCACCTAAGGCATCAATTTCTCGGGGATTGACCCTAGAAAAAAGTTTAATCTCCTATAGGCTACTCTGGTGGTGGGTCCCCTCCCTCTCCTCCAAATTAGAGGCAATTCTAATGGTGGAATATCTGGGAATTTCAAGCCCTAGCTTTAGGATCGAATTGTGCCTAGATATCAATAAGATCAATTCAACCTTTTGAAGAAAGTATTCTTGTTTGTTCCTTTCCCCTCCCGTTGTCCAGGATAGGAACATCATCAATTGCTACATTCCATCCTCGAATCTGGGCTGTGTCCACTTGGCCCCATGTGGTCCCACTTCTCAATAAAGACTATTTGTCAAGGACCATTTGGGAATCCAATTTTCCCAAAGATTATAGGGATTGAGAAACTTGTTCATAAGCCTATCCTTCTCCCTCAACCCTGCAATCCTCACCCCTTATCCCTGGTGGACCAAGTCCCTTGCTTAAAGAGCAAGCAAGCTCCATTCTTCACTCGATCCTTGGGAAAGGGTTTTTAGGGTCACTTCTCACCTATCCATTTACATATACTTTACAAGAGAATCCCTACGCTACCGGTACTCCTCCCATCGGTGAAAGTTCGTAAAGAGTAGGGAGACTTAGCTGTGGTGACAATGGGCTCCAAAGTTTCCCTTTAACTAGTAGTTGCCCTTTTATGAACCCCTTTAGGTCCCCTGCTGGTTTGAGTGGCAACAGGTTGGCTGATAGTGGGGCCACGCATAATTTCTCTGGGTATAAGAAAGTTCTCTCTAATTTGGTAGGGAGGTAGTCAAATTTGAAAATTATTCTTAGAGACAACTCCACTCATCCCGTCAAAGGCTTTAGGTTTGTCAAATTTCATTTGGATTACATGGAATCTATTTTTGCTGGGATTGAAGAAGAATTTGGTATCAATATCCGCTTTGGAATGTTGATTTCTGGTAGCATCGAATGTGCTCTAAGTCTCAAAATTTGTAGGGAGGCTTAGACACATGCATTCTCCAATACCCAGAAATCGTTTTGGGAAATTCCACCCGAAGTCAGTTTTATTAAAATAATTAATTATTTTTAATGGGACCCTAAGTCTAAACTTAGGAAATTAAAATAATTAAAGGGTATTAATCTAACCGTGGGTGAAACTTCTAGAAGTTAATTTGGGCCGTTGGTTGTCCAACAGAAAGATATAAGAAGATGCTCGAGGGGCACTTGGAGAATACATCGAGTGAAGTTCAAAAGATCGAATTTCTGAAGCAGAGCAACTGCTAGTGAGAAATTCAAAGTGAGATTTTGCAGTGAGTGGCAAGGATATTTCTGGTTGGAGATTTCTCTTGATTCAGGAATACTCAGTAGAGGAGGCATAGAGAGATCTGGTAGAGGCAACGTAAAGCCAGAAGAGGTTGATGCAGAGGCAGCATAGGCTGTCGCAGAGGCAATTGCAGAGCCTTGAGGAGGTCTGAAAATTTGCTGGAGGAATCGATTTCTGATGCCAGACGCTGGGGTGTGAGACCGGGAGGTGAAAGTCGAAGTTCGTAGGTGGCAAATCGATCAGCAGAAGGAGTGATGCAGTCCCTAGAGGTTGTGACACTAGGCTGACGTAGTGACTGCACAGAGGCAGTCAGGGGCTGTTCATTTAGTGGCTGGATCAGTCAAATCTCCAGTGATAGTGTGAGGTAGTCTCACTTATCTCTCTGTTAGTAATATTCTCTGTATTGGATAGTAGCAGGGCATCCAGAGATTGTATTTAGAAATTACTACTGCTTAATAATAAAACTCTTTAGCTGCTGCACCAATTTTCCCACACTGGGTTTTTCAGGGGACATTTGTCCAAAAATCACTGTGTAGATGTGTTGTATATTTCTTTCTTGTTCAGTTTCATGTTTCCACATTTTATTTAAATGGTGAAGGCTACAGTGTATTAGTTTCAGTGTTTACTGTAGGAAACAATAAATAATTTTGTTAAGTAATTAACAAATAGAAGAAACTTAATCAGTTGCTGTAGTAGAAATTTGGGCGTCTATTTTTTCACATGGAAGACAAAGCATGAGGGTTGCCTTCATCAAGGGAAAAGGTTCTTACTTGGCCTGTTGGATCACCTATGAGAGATGCATTTACATTGGGATCCAAATTTGAAGGACTCTATAGTCACTGAAAGGCCTCTTGCCATGATACTAATCATCTAAGCGAGCTATGGCACTAAAGATTGGCCCTTCTACATTATGATGCTCTTACCAAATTGAAGAAATTGGTCTCTGGTATTCTTGATGTTGAAGACCAACATGATGGAGTATGTCCAGGTTGTGCAGGTGGAAAGAAGACAAGGGGACCATTCCCCTCTAGTGAGAACAAGACAATTGACATCCCCAATCTCATTAATTCTGACATATGTGGTCCGATGCCCGTGCATTCTATTGGTGGCCATCTCTACTACATCACCTTCATTGATGATTTCTCAAGAAAGACATGGATATATTATTTGAAGCACAAGGATGAAGCCTTTGAAATGTTCAAGGAGTTCAAAGCTTTGGTTGAAAATCAAACAGGGAAGAAAATCAAGATATTCAGGTCTGACAATGGTGGAGAGTACATATCAAAGGAGTTCATTGATTTTTGCAAGAAGGAAGGTGTCAATAAAGAGACGATTGTGTCCTATACTCCCACTAGGAAGAAGTGTTCATAGGTGTCAAGCCCAATGTTAGCCACCTCCGTATCTTTGGCTGCCCCGTATATTTCCATGTGCTGAAGGATAAAAGAAACAAGCTAGAAGCTACGAGAAGAAAATGTACTTTTGTCGGATATTGTGAAAATTCTAAAGAATTTAGGATATATATTCCTGGTCAAAGGATGGTTGAAATTAGTAGGGATGTAACGTTTGATGGCGATGCTGCCCTTGGGAAAGCAAGGGACCTTCCTCTACCTCCTCCTCCTCAGAAGAGGAATGATGATATGGATATTTTAGATGGCCCTTTCGTGTCCAAATTCGAAACAAACATTGTTGATCATCCCATGGAGCCTATGGATCCCTTGGATCCTCCTCCAAGTGATTCTCCCACTAGGAAGAAGCCACTTTGGCTCAATGACACAACAAGATGATGAGAGACGAGTTCCCGTCCAAAGATCATTTAGCGCAAGGAAGAAGATATGCAGGTACCATGGATATGTTGCGGCCATGAGCACTATGATTCAAGTCGAACCTCCCACCTTTGAAGAAGCCGTGAAAGAATGAGTTAGGAGGATGCTATGGCAGAAGAATATTAATCAATTAAGAAAAATGTCGTATGGGATGCTGTGGCGAGAGTGAAGGGGAAATCTGTGGTTACTTCAAAGTGGCTATTCAAGATCCGACATGGAGTTGATGGCAAGGTTCGTGGCCCGAGGATTCTCCCAAAAAGAGGGAGAAGATATATTTACACCTGTGGCTCGAAATAAAACCATTCTTTCGATAATTTCTCTTGCCGGAAGTCAAGCATGGACCCTTCATCAGATGGACATGAAGACGACATTCCTCCATTGTATGTTACAAGGAGAAGTGTACGTTGAACAACCACAGGGATTTGAAGTAAAGGACCTGATTTGGAAGCTACAGTTGATTGGGGATTTGATATATTTAGTGAACACTCGTTCGAACATATGTTATGCAGTGAACATGTTGAGTCAGTTCATCACTGAGCCTCTCCATCATGCACATTTGATTCACCCTTGGTCTTAGATATTTTGTCGGAGATGTTCGACTTCATGGATATACTGATGCTAACTAGGCAGGAAACGTTGTCGACAGGAAGAGTACGTCTGGATGTTGTTTTAACCTTGGATTTGCCATGATATCTTGGATGAGCAGGAAGTAGAAGTCCATAGCACTAAGTATCCCCGAGACAGAATTGCCGCTATCATGGCTAGTTGCGAAGCAGTTTGGTTGAGAAAGCTCTTTGGAGAGCTATTTGAGCAGGTCCTAGACACTACATTGATATATTGCGACAACAAGAGTGGGATCCGTCTGGAAGAGAATCCCGTATTTCATGACAACTCCAAGCACATAGAGATTTGATATCATTACATTAGAGACATGGTGCAAAGAGGATCTGTTAGGCTCCATCATATATCAACATATGAGCAAATTGCAAATATTCTCACCAATGCTTTGCTGAAAGGGAAGTTCTTGGTCTTCAGAGAGAAGCTTGGACTGACAGAGGTGACCCCTCCTAATAAGGGGCATCGTTGATCGAGGACATTGAGCCAACTCCTCCCCCCTGTTTGAGCTCCTAAGGTGTGGAATTGAGATGGAGGGCTCTTGGGGTGGAGGGATCTTTGGACAATAGGGTATCACCCCTATCTGCCACCCATAGGGTGTGTGTTATCCTTGTCTATTTTGACAAGTCGGGTATCTCCCCCTATCTTGGTCTTTGCAGAGTATACCCCAATTGGCATCATACCCACAAGCTGGGCTTGCTGGGACTGTCCCTGTTCGTCTGGCCAACGGGTTGAGGAGGCCTCAAGGTGTGTGATCCTTACCTTTGGTAAGTCGAGTATCTCACCCAAGCTCAGATTATGATGCAAGTGTTCTATCACATGAATCTTGAGGGACATTGTTGGGAAGATCAGTAGGCAATAAGATGGGTTGAGATGTGCTCCTCTATATCACCTATTGCTCGATATGGGGTTGAAGATGTTTAGCTGTCCCATGAGATTCTGGGTTGAGATGTGCTCCTCGATGTAGTTTTAGGTTGAGATGTGCTCCCTAATATTATTTCAGATTAAGATGTGCTCTCCAACGTTAGAGAGGGTGGTAGCTAATGCTCCTCGATGATTCTTCTTCTTTAGATTCGAGAATGTTTCAGCAGATAGAGTTGAACAAAGATGGGACATAATATGATGATAGGATACACATGATTATTACATGATGTAGTTGGAATTTCTCCCTAGCTAAGAAGGAGTGTTAATTTGACAGCTCAATAACAAATTCCAACCATGGGAGCAGATTCCTATTTTCGAGAGGACCAATTTTGACTATTGAAGCACTCAATTTGGTTAAGGGAAAGTGTACTTATGAAGAAAAGCCCACATATGCACATTTGGATAGGTCAGCCCTAACAACAAATTAGACACCCTTAAAAGCCTATAAATACAAGTGACCTCAAGCTCATTTGGACATCACCAAAGCATCTTCTTCTCTTCTTCATTGATTGGTTTGCACAGGTGTGAGGCTGGGTCAAGGAAATTGTTTCACACAAGTCCAAGATTACAAGGTCTGAAGCTCACACATGTTTCTAGGGTTTCGGTCACAACTGCAAGCTTGTCAAAGGAAATTTTCGAATGTAGCCATAGGCATGCAGGCTCAAGGTAGTGACTAGAAGCTCTCAGTTGTACGCATACCCCTTCCTCCCTGCGACTGGAAAGTAGGGCTAAAATTTGAAATTTGACCGTAGTTGACCGCAGATAGGAAGAGTTGTCTCTGATCTATATTGATGCCAAAAAAATATTTTTGAATATTGTTGGGATAACTTTGCTGGGTGATATTGTATTGGGCTCATTGTACTCTCTGCTGAACATTTTATGAAATCTAATAGAAGAAGAATTTCAAAGGGTTTTCCCCCTTGTGGGGTTTTTCCCTGGTCTTTGACCAAACCTGGTGTCTCTTGTTGATGTTTTGATTGTCTCCTTTGTCATTGCATTTATTGTTCTATCTTCAATTACTGTTGATGATTGAAAACATTAATAGTTATTGAAAATATTGCTAATTGAAGAATTTAATTGGGCTAAAGTAATTGAAACAACTTAGAACAATATGAAAATTAACATCAAGGAATGCTACCTGGTTCCACCAATTCACTAGACCTGTCGGCATATCAAGAACAACCCTATTTTAGGTGTGTCAACCCTCCAATAGCTTGACAAAAGATTGACACTAAATATGCCTTGAAATCAGCGCCAGACTAGGGCTCAAGCCTCCTTCCAAAAGACAAAAAACTTTGGTATGTTAAGTAGAGAATTGCCACGACAAATCATGCACAGGATTGCCCTTCAAACACTACCAACATTCTTCCTAAGCTTGGCCTTGCAATCACATAAATGATGCACAAAAAATTTGTCTTTTCTTGCTCTTGAAATAGCTCCTATATGCTGTGGCCAAATCAAAATATCTTTTTCCAAAGATGCGATGTGATTGTGATGGTGAACGAGCTCTCAAAGGCTCTTTATTTGTACAAATCGACGAGGAGCCAAGGGGTGCCTTAAAGTCAACGTGACTGTAGGAATTCACAGGGTAAGTTCCTCAGACAGAACACCAAAGGACACCGCTCACAAACAGATCACAGATCAATACATCAGTATTGTTGACGTGGTTAAAACCCTCAAAGAGAGAAACAGTCCACGGCTTGAGCCAACGCGGCCACTTTAGGCAATTTATTAATAAAAGAATGAAAATTTACATAAGCTTCTCTCATGAGCGGTTACCCTACAAATGACTCTCCATGCTCTTTAAATAGAGATCATGGACCAATCGGGTGTTAAGCCACAGATCAAGTGTCGGCAATACCGAGGAGAGAATGAACCGTCAGATCACTACATATCGTGACCGTCAGATTGTAAGTTACAAAAGTACATAGTAAAGAAACACACTTTACCTAACTCTACACTAGACCAAGCTATACTTAACTATTTCCTATGTGTCGGAATATCCTAACATCCCCCCTTAAGAACAACTTGGGATAAGATTGAAGGATGTACAAATATAACACAATAGGAGAAGGAAGGAGGCATTAGAGCCTATCCCCCCTTAGTGACAACTTCTTGAACTCCAACCATAAATCGAAGTTTAGTAAACTTAGCCTCTGTGAGAGCCTTTGTAAAGATGTCTGCAACTTGATAATCTGTTGAACAATATTGCACTTCAAGAACATGGTCGTGAATGAGCTTTCTGGTAAAGTGCATGTGCAGTTCAATGTGTTTGCTGCGTTGATGTTGGACTAGATCTTTGCATAGTTGAATGGCACTTTGATTATCACACCAAAGTGTAGTCGGAGGTTGCTGCTGAGAGCCAAACTTTGATAGGATCCGACGAAGCCACAGGGCTTCCTTACTAGCTTCTACGACACCACGATACTCTGCTTCTGCTGAAGAAAGAGAAATGGCACTTTGTTTCTTGCAAGCCCACGTAATAGGTCCTGAACCAAGAGTGAACACATAACCTGCCGTAGACTTTCGATCATCAGGGTCACCAGCCCAATCAGAATCAGTGAAACCAACCAACAGAGGAGATGCTTCTGCACTGTAATGAATCCCAAACTGAACTGTACCTTGAACATAACGAAGTATTCTTTTAGCTGCTTTCCAATGACTTTCATGTGGGTTTTGCATAAATGGAGCAATAAGGCCAACAACAAAGGAAAGGTAGGTCAGGACGAGTATGGGTCAGATACAAAAGTTTTACTATAAGTTGACAGTATAAGGTAGCATCAACTTTAGGGGAAGTACAAGTGACTAAAAGTTTGGCTTCAGACTGAAAGGAGAAGGGGCTAGCTTATAGTCTTCCATGTGAAAATGGCGTAGAAGATCACATGCATACTTGGACTGGGAAAGGGAAATACCTTCCTTGGATTGCAAGACTTGAAGACCAAGAAAATAATGCAAGTGTCCTAAGTCTGTCATTTCAAACTTCTTTTTAAGGTTGGACTTCACATGTTCTTGGTGTAGACAGTGTTGTCAGAATGACACCTAGAAAATCCGGTTCTTAAAAGAAAGCTATCCATTTTGGCATACCAAGCTCGAGGGGCTTGCTTGAGACCATAAAGGGATTTCTTAAGCCGACATACAAGGCTGGAGTCTGTTTGTATAAAGCCAGTAGGTTGTTCCATATAGATTTCTTCATGCAAGTCCCCATGCAAGAAGGCAGATTTAACATTCATCTGATGGACTTCCCATTTGAAAGAGGCAGCAAGCGAAAGAACGAGGCGGATAGAGTTCATTTTGGCAACAGGGGAGAAGGTTTCAGTATAGTCAATGCCTTCAACTTGTGAAAAACCCTTAGCAACAAGACGAGCCTTATGTTTATCAACTTTTCCATCTGTTCCATACTTGGTTCTGTAAACCCATTTGCATCTAACAAGTTTTCGTCCCTTTGCAAGGGGAAAAGATCCTATGTATCATTTGCCAATAATGAATGATATTCTTCATTCATAGCTACATCCCAATCTGAATGGCTTGAAGCTTCTGTAAAGGTGTTAGGATCATAATTAGCTGAAGCTTGAGCTAGTAAAGAAAAGGCTCTATCGAACTGAGAACGTGTACGTCGCTGATCTGTAGGACCACCGGCAAGAGCACCTGCTGCATCCCGAGTAGCACAAAGCCATTTTGGAAGCTGAGGAGCTGAAGGAGGATCCTGAGAAGGGGGGAGGATTATCATCCTTGCTGTCATCATTTGAAGAAGAAATATTTTCAGAAGTAGAAGGGATAGGGAGAGGTGGCACATCAGCTGAACTATGCTCGTAGGCCGATATATTTTTAGCAAACTTTACATCTCTTCTAATGATAACATTTTTGGACTTAAGTGGAATAAGTTTGTATCCTTTGACATCTTCAAAACATCCAACAAAAATACATTTTTCACTCTTAGGTTCTAAAGCTTTATGTTTCTCATCTGGAATATGGGCCCATGCTTCACTTCCAAAAACACGAAAGTGACTTACATCTGGTTTAATTGAGCTCCATGCTTCTTCTGGAGTGATATTCTTTAAAACCTTAGTAGGAGTGCGATTTATTATGTAATTTGTACAGTTAATTGCTTTTGCCCAGAAATTAAGACTAAGTCCTTTAGATTGAAGCATACAATTAGCCATTTCCTTTAAGGTGCAATTCTTCCTTTCAGCTACACCCTTTTGTTGTGGAGTATATGGAACAATATGTTGCATTTGAATTCCATTCTCAGTGCAAAAGTTGATGAATTTGTTGTTAGCATATTCTTCTCCATTATCAGATCTTAGCTTAAGAATTTGATGTCCAGATTGTTTTTCAACAAAGGCCTTAAAGGCCAAGAACATGTTAAATACTTCACTCTTGAGTTTTAAGAAGTATACCCAAGTGCGTCTGGAGAAATCATCAATGAAAGTTAAGAAATACTTGTAGCCAGAGAATGAAACAATTGGAAGTCAACCACATAAATCACTATGCACAAGTTGTAAAGGGGTTGAGGCGTGCCAAGAGGCATGTTTTTCAAAACTATCTCGATGATGTTTTCCGAGTACACATCTGGAACAAACACCATCTCTGCAAGATACCATTGGAAGACCTATCACCATATTTTCTTTACATAGATTCTGAAGGGAGCGATAGTTTAAGTGACCAAATCGCTCATGCCAAAGTTTGTTCACTTCATCATTATGAGCAACAAATACCGAGGGAAGATTTGATGACCCAAAGTTGTTAAACTTATACAACCTTGTAGAATCATCAACAATGCCAGTAGCTAAAATCTGTCTAGGATCTCTTAGGTCCTTAATTACAACATCATGAGGTGAAAATTCAACGATTTTAGCTTCACCTGAATGAGTTATATGATATACAGATAGAAGGTTGCAGGATAAGGTTGGAAGACATAATACATCATTGAATTGACCATTGTCTATATGAACAGTTCCAGTCCCTACAACACTAAGAGATCTATCATCACCAACATATATATTTTTGGTGTGACAATCATTTAAAGAAAAAAACATGGCTTTGTTTTTCGCCATGCGATAAGAAGCTCCAGAATCAATGAGCCACTCATGAGAATGAGAAGAAGATACATTTAGTGCATATCTAGACTGAGATGCTTGACAACCACATGAAGAAAGTGCTATTCTTTAAGATGAAGTTGAAGTTGTTGAGTGCTCCAAATGGATGTTATGCTTCTTCATTGTTGCTTCCAAGGCTTCCATCATCTTAATGCATTTGGATTCTAAGTGGCCATCTTGATTACAAAAGTGGCAATGTCTATCAGTCTTCTGCTCTTTGTTTTTATTTGCCTTATCATTTTGTTGAAATGATTTTTCATTTTAAGACTGAAATGGCTTAGGACCCTTGTTTGGTTTAGGACCATTCTTTTTAGGATACGATGACTTATGATTCTTTGAATTTGGTTGTTGCGGGGCGGCTAAGGCTTTCTTAGAAGAGTTTCCAAGATTAAAAAGACTAAGATGTAAGAGTTTTTCTTGTTCTCTTATTAAAGAATCATAAAAGGCATCAAAGGAAGGGGACTTGTAGTCTTGTCCTTGAGAAATGAAAGCTTCTCTTGTAGAATGGAAGGTGGAAACAAACACAGAGTAGGTTGGTCTCAACTTAGTAAGAATGGAATAGATAAGGTTACCATCTTCTTTCTTAATCTTAACACCTTCCAAGAGAAGCCTAAGGGTCTTGAACTTGGACAAAAAATCTTCAATGGAAGAAAAATTATTGGGGTCCAATGTAAGCAACTGATTTTCGAGTTGATGGGCTTTAAATTCATTTTTAAATCCAATAACTTTAGTGATCTGTTTCATTGCTTCATTAGGAGTATCAAGTTCTGATATGGAATCTAAGGTCTGGAGAACTAGACATCCCTATCAATCCACGTGCTTGATCTTGCATATTTTCCCATTTGGCTGCCTTATCTTCATCTTTCGGTTTGGTTTCTTGGCCTGAGGCTATTCTGTAAAGACCTTTACTTCTAAGTAAATCCACAATGTAGGACCACCATTGGAAGTAGTTGGTGCTGTCAAGAATAACTTGGCATGGACTTTCCATTTTAACAGAAATTGAAGCTATAGATGCTAAAACTAAGTGTTCCAATGGAAAGATCTCGAAAAATTAGGCTGATTAAAAAAACGGCTCTGAAAACGGCTTCCGGATGAAGAAGTTATGGCTTTTTGAAGAAAAGTTGTTGAAGATGCCGACGAAGTGCGAGAATGTGCGGAAATGAATGATAATGTTATATTTAAAAAAAAATCCACCCTCTTTCCAAACTTAATCTAATTAGTTCAACAAAATAAAAGATTTGAACTCAAGACCTCCATTCTCATAGAGTAGCTTTGGACCAAGTGAGCTAGATTAAAAGGTTAGTAATTTTTGGAAAAGAGGAAGGGTTTTTTTTAGTCACTGAAGCTTTGGGGTGCGTGCTTACTTGAGAAAACTATTTTTGCCTACAAAACAAAAAACACAAAACCCAGCACAGACATACCAAAAAAACAAACCTTATGGCTTGAAGTTAGCTTTAGCCGGAAACTAAATATTTTCCTCAATGTTTCTGATTTTCCGAGATCACACTAAGGGGTGGCGGAAAAGAGCATATGCATGAGAAAAATCCTTTCTTTTTGTTTCTGATTTTCCCATATCGCACAGAGTCGTGGGGAAAAAAGCATACACAGAAATGAAAGGTATAGATCCTGTAATAAAAAAAACAAAGAGCTAAACAAACCGAAATAAACAGAGAGAAAATAACTAAAAACTGCAAATAAACACTGTATACCTCCAAATCTTAAAAATGACGTAGCTAGGGCTATCGGAAACCTTTTCGCGTCAAACGAAAGGGGTTCCTCAGTGGAACAAATGCTCCTAACACAATAGAGCAGTCCTCTCGGCCTGAAAGCAGTCAATAACAGTAGATCTAGGAAACGACAGTCGGATGCAGTTCTACCGGCTTTAGATTTGGATCACCAACGGATGCGGCCCTCAAATAGCTCTGATACCATGAAGAGGTTTTCCGTTACACCAAAACCCGCAGGTATTGGTAAACGTTCCAAACCAATAACCAGGATCCCCGGGGTGGAAATTACGGATTCCATAGAGGTGCGTGATTCTTCCAACACCCCCTCAAAAGGAACTCGGGGAAATGGAACCTGGGTCCAAGCTCCGATACCATGTAGGAATTTATAGAGTAAGTTCCTCAGATAGAACACCAAAGGACACCGCTCACAAACAGATCATAGATCAATACACCAATATTGTTGACGTGGTCAAAACTCTCAAAGAGGGAAAGAGTCCACGGCCTGAGCCAACGCGGCCACTTCAGGCAATTCATTAATAAAAGAATGAAAATTTACATAAGCTTCTCTCATGAATGGTTACCCTACAAATGACTCTCCATGCTCTTTAAATAGAGATCATGGACCAATCGGGTGTTAAGCCACGGATCAAGTGTTGGTAATACCGAGGAGAGAATGGACCGTCGGATCGCTACATATCGTGACCGCAGGATTGTAAGTTACAAAAGTACATAGTAAAGAAACACACTTTATCTAACTCTACACTTGAACTCAAGACCTCCATTCTCATAGAGTAGCTTTGGACCAAGTGAGCTAGATTAAAAGGTTAGTAATTTTTGGAAAAGAGGAAGGGTTTTTTTTAGTCACTGAAGCTTTGGGGTGCGTGCTTACTTGAGAAAACTCTTTTTGCCTACAAAACAAAAAACACAAAACCCAGCACAAACATACCAAAAAAACAAACCTTATGGCTTGAAGTTAGCTTTAGCCGGAAACTAAATATTTTCCTCAATGTTTTTGATTTTCCGAGATCACACTAAGGCGTGGCGGAAAAGAGCATATGCATGAGAAAAATCCTTCCTTTTTGTTTCTGATTTTCCCATATCGCATAGAGTCGTGGGGAAAAAAGCATACACATAAATGAAAGGTATAGATCCTGTAATAAAAAAAACAAAGAGCTAAATAAACCGAAATAAACAGAGAGAAAATAACTAAAAACTGCAAATAAACACTGTATACCTCCAAATCTTAAAAATGACGTAGCTAGGGCTACCGGAAACCTTTTCGCGTCAAACGAAAGGGGTTCCTCACTGGAACAGATGCTCCTAACACAATAGAGTAGTCCTCTCGGCCTGAAAGCAGTTAGTAACAGTAGATCTAGGAAACGACAGCCGGATGCAGTTCTACCGGCTTCAGATTTGGATCACCAACGGATGCGGCCCTCAAATAGCTCTGATACCATGAAGAGGTTTTCCGTTACACCAAAACCCGCAGGTATTGGTAAACGTTCCAAACCAATAACCAGGATCCCCAGGGTGGAAATTACGGATTCCATAGAGGTGCGTGATTCTTCCAACACCCCCTCAAAAGCAACTTGGGGAAATGGAACCTGGGTCCAAGCTCCGATACCATGTAGGAATTTATAGGGTAAGTTCCTCAGATAGAACACCAAAGGACACTGCTCACAAACAGATCATAGATCAATACACCAATATTGTTGACGTGGTCAAAACTCTCAAAGAGGGAAAGAGTCCACGGCCTGAGCCAACGCGGCCACTTCAGGCAATTCATGAATAAAAGAACGAAAATTTACATAAGCTTCTCTCATGAATGGTTACCCTACAAATGACTCTCCATGCTCTTTAAATAGAGATCATGGACCAATCGGGTGTTAAGCCACGGATCAAGTGTTGGTAATACCGAGGAGAGAATGGATCGTCGGATCGCTACATATCGTGACCGCAGGATTAAGTTACAAAAGTACATAGTAAAGAAACACACTTTACCTAACTCTACACTAGACCAAGTTATACTTAACTATTTCCTATGTGTCGGAATATTCTAATAGTGACCCTTTCTTTTGTGAGGCCAACATGAAGAAAACCTTATTAATTTGCTTTTAATAATATTTAAATATATTTACCACATGCCTTGATGATTGCTTGCCCACATAGAGATTGAGTCCCATCATTTAAAGAAAGAAATATTAAGTCGATTCGAATAATAATTTTCCTTTAACCATTTGAATTCTCTTTTGGGGCAAAGTGGTTTCTCCTTGGGGTAGTTGGGCTTCTCCTTGGGGTAATTGGGTTTCTCTTAGGGAAATTCATGCCAAAGCTGCCTCAAATTTCAACATCTAAGCCAATTCCCCCAGGGATTGCACCCGACCTAGGCCACACCAACCCTGATCATGGTTGGATTTTTTGTATCCACAGAGTTTTGAACTGGTGACCTTCATAGGGGTGCCTTAACAAAACATCTTCTCGCCGATTGTTCTATGTTTTGTGGGTATTGTTCTGTATATGTTATTCTTATGATAATTTATGTTTTTCTTCAATCTTTTAATACAAGGGCTTCAATTGGTCCTACCTCCCCCATTTCCCTAGATATGGTCTAGTTGGAGGTTATTTTGTTTTTTGTTTTTTAAATTGGCTTCACCCAAGGGGGATTTGAACTTTTGAATCTCATGGTTTACACAATACTTCATATCACGATAATCACCAATTGAGTTGCCCCCCATGGGCTTGATCTAGTTGGAGGGTTTTATTGAAATCATGATTTTCAATAGTTTTACCCAATTCATACATAAAAAATTCTGTTTCTATTCAATTATGGAAGCGATTAGTTGTTTACTTGTGGTTCCTACATTTCCTGCATTTCAATATAACATTTTAGAATGCTCTGGCTAGAATTATATTCTCAGACTACACTTGGACCTATTGCTCTAATGAAAAATCTAGATTCTTTACTTGGCATAATAGAAATAAATTATAATTGGAGCATTAGCATGTGGCCTGACAGTGCCATCACTGTTCGCTACCCAACTCCCTTATAGGTTATTGGAACTACATATTCTGCGCAATTATCAATTTAGCGTGCTCTCTCATATTTCGATCTAACATTGAATTGAATTGAATTGAAGGAATTTTAATGACGTCCACGAGACCCAACGGTCTAAGGGACCTAGAACTCCAAACCAAACAAAACATCACATTTTCAAGTTTCCCTCTAAAACAACCCTTTTGCCATGAATCTTGATAAAAAAATTCGCTGTTTTGTAAAGCCTTGCTTCCTCAAACAACTAGCATAAACTGTCCACCTTCAAATTGCTTTCAAATTGATTACGAATGTCCTCATAAGCCAGACATTCCATGATGAAGTTCTTTTCGGTTTCAACTGCTCCTTTCCTACAAAAGATGCAAGTTCTTTCTTCCCACTCTTCCTTGGGGGTTATTCATCTACCTATTTCATACCTAAGATGGTGAGATCCGGTCCTTAGCTGCGATATTAAAATTTTAGCCTTTCCCTTGATTGCGACACTCAAATAAATATTTTCATCATGTGACTGTGTTGATTTGAAATTTTTGACATACAGTTTTTTATTTTTTTTGTTTTGTTTGTAATTTCGACTAACCTGGTTTTCCCACATGGCAATTCTAAGTGTTGCAGTCACCCAATTTTTTATGTCCTCTTTAGAGTTAGGACAATCTTGCCAATTATATCCCCATTTGCTCATCCACTTGTCATTTTGCTTCTTCCAATTTTTCCTATGCTTTAGTTCCTCTGCAACAATCATTTTGGGCCAATGGTGCTCATCCATGCTTTCCACCTTTTTTAAATAACTTAACAAATGAATCGTTTCTGAAGCCTCCATCAGGAACCATACAAGCCTCATCTAACAGGATTTCATATGGGACCATTGACTTGATTTTGAAGTTACTAATGATTAAGTGCTTTTGAATTCTTTCTAGTTGTCTCCACTTGTGATTTGACATGCTACTCCCCCAAACTTCACATCCATAGAGGACAACTAGGGTAACCAACTCTCGAAAATGCTATGTTTTAGGAAATGCCAGATTCAATTGAGTACTAGTACCCAGGACGACCCGAAATGTCGTCGATCGTACTATACAATGTTTCGTGATTTTGAATCACCGAACGATACGACCAACGACATTTTGGTGGAGTTTCAGCTGCAACAGGGTGAGATTTGGAAACCAGAAAGAAAAATAGAATTTTATTTGGGCCTTATCGAGCCATCTCAAGGAGTGGAAAGAGGGCATGGGCCCCATCTAACACCAAAACACAATTTTTACGTGGATGTTAGCTAAATTTAATAAAAACAATTACAGAAGGAATTCTCTAGAAGATGAGAAGAATAGAATTCTGTAGAAACCTTATGAGCCTCTTCTTTTCTTTAAAAAGACACTTCATTCACTCATTTTTCATACATTGGGATGTGGATGCAGAATGTCCAGATTTAGAGCTCTCTCTTTCTGCGCTTGATATTTGTGTTAGTGGTGATGCAAGTGCAACTGGAAGCACTAGTAGAGTTGCCTCTTCTGTTGAACAAGCATCTTGTTCTATCTTTGCTGGTGAGGATGAGGAGTTTTATTAGTAATAATATGTTAATGTAGCCAAGATTAGCCTCACATATAAAGGTTGATTTTGGAGCCTTGGATGTAAAGCCTCATCTATAAAAGCTAATTTTGGATATTTGCATCATGTAAACATTTATTCGAGTTGATATAAATTTGGATTTCCTTCTAAAATTACATTTATATGTCTCATTATTTTTTTTCTTGCAAAATAATGTGTTATAATTTATTTGATATTGACTAAACGTCATATATATATATATATATATATATATATATATATAGATATCTGACGTTTTGGTCGCATTTCCATTTTCCGGGGGTTGTGTTTCGGGCCGTCCTCGTTTCTGAAACTGCTAGACATTTTGGCGTTTCGTGCAACTTACTAAAAAGAGTTTTCTCAGATTCTCAGAATTGAATTGATTGAATTTCTCCATTAGAATGAATTGACTGTAATCATATTCTCAGATTACTCTTGGGCTCACTGCTGTAATAATAAAAGTAGATTCGTTGCTTTGCAAAAGAATTGAACTTGATTGTACGTAAGTATTAACATGTAGTCTCACAATGCCATCACCCGTAATTATTTGTGTCTAGTTTCTTTTTGCTGTGTAGACCATTTACCCTGTTACTATTTTTTCTTGGTGGTGAACCTAAGTACTTTATGTTCATTTACCTCTGACCAGAAGAAGCACTATACTCTTATTTTGTTTACTTCCTAGGTGTTTTGAACAAAGTTCCATGAGGACGCGTAGCCCAGGGTGGGGTGCACGCGCCTCATGCTTCCCTCACACTCTGGGATGGGGGGACACTTGGGAAAATGTTTCCCACGGCCCCTTTTGGTGAGATACAGGGGAAAACATTTCCTAGTTTGAGGGACACGTTTCCCCAAAAAGTGTGCTTCTGGGAATGCCCCCCTCAAAAGGGGGATGCCTAGAAGCCTTTGGAGTTTGAGTTATATCAATTTACTATTCCAGAATGGTGAATGATGGATATGGATCAATGTATTTCATTGTTGAATCTTGTGGTGTATTGGGGAATGATGAGTATTAATGATGCATGTATCAATATGAATGATGAATATGGATCCACATATTTCATTATTTAATTCAATTATGTATGGATCAATATATTTTATGTTTCATTATTGAATATGAATTTGGATTACATACACACAATGTTCCATGAGGACGCGTAGCCCAAGGTGGGGTGCACACACCTCATTCTTCCCACACACTCTGGGACGGGGGGACACCTGAGAAAATGTTTCCCATGGCCGCTTTTGGTGAGATACAGGGGAAAACGTTTTCCAGTTTGAGGGACACGTTTCCCCAAAAAGTGTGCTTCTGGGCATGCCCCTCTCAAAAGTGGGATGCCTAGAAGCCTTTGGAGTTTGAGTTATATCAATTTACTATTCCAGAATGGTGAATGATGGATATGGATGAATGTATTTCATTGTTGAATCTTGCGGTGTATTGAGGAATGACGAGTATGAATGATGCATGTATCAGTATGAATGATGAATATGGATCCACATATTTCATTATTTAATTCAATTATGTATGGATCAATATAGATTTGGATTACATACACACAAATGAATTCCCCCCATGTTGTCCCTAAATTTACCTAAAATTTGAGGGTACTCCCACACGTCCCCTCTGTGCATCTCCCCACACCCGTGGTCCCCCATCATGAAGTCTTGGTGAAACATAGGTTTTGAATGTAATGGATTGACATATTATAACTGCAAACACTATTTTCAGTGTTTGTGCAACTTATTAGTCATTTTGGAACGATGGATAATGTCGTAACAGACTGGCATTGCAATTTGCGCAGAGAATTATTCACATTATATTGACAATAACAAAGTACTCTCTGGGCTTTTAATCAAAAGGTTGCTGGAAAATTTACTTTTAAAACGATTTTGGTTTATTTATATCCATGATAAACAAATCATTATATTGTAGTTGTTTATTGTGGATTGCCTCTTATGGTGCCAGTCAGTGTGTTGCTTAGTCTTTAGTTGTTTTTTGAAGACATTAAAATAACATTTGTATTGATCTTCACGTTTGATAGACTTATTTAGAA
The DNA here is from genome assembly GCA_031772625.1 of Pinus tabuliformis. Classification (NCBI taxonomy): domain Eukaryota; kingdom Viridiplantae; phylum Streptophyta; class Pinopsida; order Pinales; family Pinaceae; genus Pinus; species Pinus tabuliformis. The sequence goes on from CM062813.1 coordinate 211,656,257, forward strand.
GTTAGGCGGTTCTGATTCTCGTGTGATGCTTTTATTTTCTTTGTAAAAATAGATATAAATTCTTTTCGAACTTGTAATATTCACACTTTCTTGACAGGAACACGATGAAAAGCCTGAAACTATAATGTCATTTAAGGGACTGCTGAGCAGCTTGCCTCCAGATTGCCCAGCGGCTGCACCTGAGGACATTTCTGTGCATCTATGTTTCATCTGCTTGTTACATTTAGCTAATGAACATTGCTTAAGCATCCGAGACTGCCCAAGTTTAGATGAACTCTGTATTCAAATACCAGCGAGTTTGCAGGAGTAACCATTTGAGTGTGATGCATGACATGTTTTATATGCAAGTCAATTTCTGTATTATACCAAAAGAAACTATCAAACAAAGCTCATTCTTTGCAAGATAAGCTCTTGCATAAGGTACCATATTCTTTTGGGCAGTAATCTCACTGCCTGTTTATTAAGATGGAAAACTCCTGCAATGGGTGTTATACATACTGTTATTATTTGATGTTTGTTGGACGCAGAAAGAGGTTGCAGTATCAGTGCATAAATAAAAGGTAATTTTTTGTGAAATTTATTTGCACCGAATTCCTTTTTATTTCTTTTGGTGAGCCTTTAGGTGTTGGATGTTATGCTTCCAAAATATTTTGATGTAGAAATATTATTTTAGAAATTATTGCCCAGATGCACTTGCCTAGGATTGTTTTCTGTGTTAGTTTTAAATCTAGTTATTATTTCCTCCTTGAAATAATGTTATCAATCTTTCTTGAGGTGGTGTCTTTGAAGTCTATCGAACCATTTGTGTCATAGAACATGTTACGTCTATTTTCATTTCTTTGTGATCCTATAATCATGTGTTTATGAACTCATTTACCATGCACGAGGAAATAAATTTGGTGGTTGTTCACTTGCTTCATCCATAACAGTGTGATGCAATAGCAGAGTGATTATATATAAAATACAATAAAATGAATTGACCTTGTAACAAGGAGAACCATTTGAAACTAGTTTTAACATGCACCTCAAGATCACATAAGTCTTGAGATTCAATATTTGATATGTAAGTGATTTATGTGACCTTGAAATATGCAATCTCATACCAATGCCATATCAGGCCAGGGTTTAGATGGGTTTTTGCTAGTGTCCATACTCAATGCACCCAACAGTGAATACACACACACACACACACTCTGTATGATTGCTCCCTCTCATCTGCGCTGTGGAGTGCACATTCCACCTTCCACCTGAATGCAATAAGGTGAACAACCTGGCTCTGACCATGTTGTAGATATAAATATTAATGACATGGTTGCTTATGGGGATTCGATCTTTGAACCATCTGAAGCTGTCCATTGGTGCTTTGTGGAGCTTTCTCCAGAAAGCATTTGTATTTCTGTACTGGTCTGTTGTTTCTTCCATTCATAGAAAGAAATCCAAGAGTTTGTAAGATTCATGTATTCTTTCCATGCCAATGAAAGATTTTGTTTTTCTTCCATGGATGTTGTTAAATTAAAGTCATTGGAATCTGGATGTGAAAATAGATCCCAATTTAGCATGTTTTTCATCCAGGTTGCATTAATCTTGTGTTTTGGACATCCTTCCATGAGAGAAAAGAATTTGTACATTTCAGGTTTGGATGGCTTTTTACAGTTAAATCGACAAGAAGGGATAAGTGAGTCCATCTGCTCAAGATAACGAAGTAGATTGAAGTAAGCAGTCATGTATTGATGTTCAATTGGTGCTACAAGCAACTCCTAATCTGTTAAGAGCATGCCTGTTTTCATATATGAATTAACAAGAATAGCGCCATGTAATATCCCTTATTAAACTAAATAATTTTACTGAGAAATTACACAGCGCTTGTGGACAATAAACTACAAAATCTAGCTACTTTATTTATTTAATATTGAGAAGGAATTTACATCAAATTTACTAGGAAACCTGGCAGATAGATGAGCAGGAATGACTTGGTCTTCGTCAAAATCCTTCTCTAGCTGGACTTCCTTATTGACAATGTATGTTGCTTCAACCTCCAACATTTACTCCAAAATCTCACCTTTCCTCGCTAAGCACCACTAAAGAACTGAAAGTAGCTTTTTCTCTTGTCTAGCTAGTGTGTCTCTCAACACTGAAACTGGGAACTATACAAGGGTTGTCCCTTCACTCGATAAGCTACTAGAGTTCCCGAATCCAACTCACAATAATCCAAATCATCATGTCATCAAATGATCCTCTGCCTTCCTTTTATTGTGATCATTGTGAAAATACCATGGGTCTTTTCCTTCTTTTAATAAAGTGATTTTTTATAAGGTTTATTCTTTAAGTATTTTTAAGTCAATAATTACTTTTATTAATTTAATTACTCAATATCACCTTATAGATGACATTAAATAATTAAATTAGTTAGCTGGTCTTCTATTCTTGAAAAGGGACATTATAGTCCTCCCTTCCCGAAATTGCTTGTCCCCAAGCGATTATAATCCATAACTTTGGAGTCGTGGATTCCCACTAACTATGATGAAGGCACTGCCCAACTCCTGTTGCATCAATGGAACACTAGGGAACCTGTAACCACTGCTATTTCTGATCCGGGGTGAATACATCCAACCTGAAAATTCTTGGATCCTAAACAAGTATGTGGAAGGCTTCAACACATATTTGATGTATCATCTCAGTGCTGCTAGACTCCACATCCCGGTCACTATCTTCCATGCAATGGAATGACCCACCTGGATCCCATTGCCAATTAAGGAATCTGACACCCCCATACTAAAAACCTCTTATTGTGTTGTAATCCTGGCTAAAAGTGTTTTCACATAAATTCCCCACTGGATAGGGTACCAACTCATAATCTCTCGCTAGTCTAACTGCCATGGACTTCTGCCATAGGATGTATCAATGGTACCCAAAAGACCTATGGAGTCCATGACCTCGAAAATGTCTCTACTACTAGTTCTTGGCAACTTCTAAAATTGTCCACCATGTTGACGCTGTGCTACTCTGATTACAATTAGGATGCTCTGATTACTCTGATTACCTACCTGCATCCCCATATGCTTGTCTCCCTGTAAAAGCAATTTGCAAGTTTGATACCATCCATCCATGCCACCCCAAATCTGCTATGTGGCCTGAAAATATGCTCAAGTGGACCCCTGCTGCTGCATGCCTAGTCTATGTATATGTCTGAAGGGAGCTACTCCACAATTCAAGAGTGGACTTCTGTTGTGGCCCCACTAGAAACTCTAATCGCCCCCCAATTCAAATAAGATTGGCATTTGTTCTAGCACTCATAACTTCCAAGGCTTTGAGCGCATTATCTTGCTATATTATTGAGTCTCTGTTAAATTTTGGTATGTTCTATGCTAGAGCAATTTATTTAAATTTTCACAGATAGCAATCACATCAGCATAATGATAAACTGCAGATAGAACATAAATATAAAACGCAGAAGACAAGCCAAGACAAGAGGACACAAGATATGGCGCGAGCCAGGGACAAACCCCACAATGTGTGGGGAAACCCTTTGATCAATTCTTCTTTTATCTTCAGAGTTCAACAGAGAAAGAGAGAGAGAGAGAGTACATTTACAACAGAAGTCAACACTTTGACTTGTCTAGATCTGAGCATAGATCATCTTCTATAACGATGAGATCAGTTGAAGACATTCTGCTTCAACTGATCCTCCAAGGTGACTCCTTCACCTATCATCGTGCTGCATCTCGTCCATTTGCTGCACCTTACTGTGTAGCACCATCATGATGCTCATGATCTCATACATCACGCTGCTCATACATCATGCTGTCCATGATCTACATCATGTTGCCCATGTCCATGATCTTATCCATCATCATGCTGCCCTTCATATCCATGATCATCTTTCAACTTCATGCTGCCCATACTAATGTGCATCATCATCATGTTGCTGCCTTAACAGATGACATTCTATCACTGCTATTCATTGTCATGTGGCTGCTACAGGTATGCCATTCTATCACTGTAGATTATGCTTAGAGTGTAGTGGACACAGTCATCACTTAAATCCTCTCCAACATGATCACATCAATGCTGAGACTGAGATAGCAACTACAGCATTACTATGATCTCCATTAGACCCAGACAGTGAGGCACAAAAATACTTCTGTATATGCCGAGAATGTAACTATCATTGTCATTACTACAACAGCCTTTAACAAGATCTTACTTGATACTGAAACCATCGCCGTTACAACTTCACAGCTGTATCACCAAGATCATTTTTCTGTTGTATCTTTCCACGAAGGTATCCGGACTGAGACAGTGATCACAAATATGTGTGGTTGAAGCAAGAATGAAGGACGTTGAGGTATACTGTTATGAGATCATCAAGTTACAAGTATGCTGAGAATAATAGATCTGGTCTTCTCATTGTAATATATTCCTATGCCAAGTTATACTGCTGTCTGCTACAGGGATACTGTACCTTAGACCCTCCCGAGGATACTTCTAATCCATTTGACTGCATATAACAAGTGTACAGGACTGCATGTATCCTTTGCGTGAACAGAATTGCATTTATCCTTAGCGTGAATCAGGATTGCGTATATCCTTTGTGTGAACAGAATTGCATTATAAGATTTGCGTTTTATCCATTGCGTGAATCCTTTGTGTGAACAGGACTGCATGTATCCTTTGCGTGAATCAGGATTGCGTATATGATTCTTCATAAGCCTGCGGCTAGGGCACATTATGACTGCGGATTGGGCACCCACTGAACTGTACCTAGGGCATCTTCTTACCTGCGTTAAAGGGTCTCCTAGGACTGTGTCTATAGGGACAGCGAAGTCCCTCTTCTTGCTGCATATAGAACAGCGTATAAGAATCTAATTACTGTGCCTTCATGGACTGCATATTGAGCCTCCCTTTGCTGTGACTTAGGGCATCTTATGGTTGCGTTTAGAACCTCCTTTCTTAGTGGAATTAAGTCTCTTCTAGACTGCGTATAAGTGCCTCCCTTTGCTGCATTAGATTATCATTTATTGCTGTCAAGAGTACCCTCAAATGCTATGGCTAGGGCACCCTTAAATGCCGCTGATAGATTTACTGTGGCTAGGGCATCATAGGCCAGCGTACATTTTCATGGTGTCTCTCTCCTGCTCCAAAAACCCAAAACGTGGAGAGGAAGAGATCACCACACTAATGTATGTCTCAAATGACATCAAATCCTCTTTTATTTATACTAACTTGTAGGGGTTGAATAGACACGTCGGTTGGGCTTCTAGAGCCTACATAAGTGCTGGTCGGCTTGATAATAATTACATAAACAAAATAAATTCATATCTCCATAAATACTTATCGGAACTGGATGATCTTTGGATCAATCCTACACCTCTCGACGAGAGGGATCCAATAAAAATATCAGCTGCCATAAATAAGCTGACCCACATGGAGTTTGGCCCTAGTTGCCAATTTAACAGTCTCCTTTATTGTTAAGGCCTTCTTTTATTTCTTCTCGAGTATGGTTATCCCTTGGAAGCTATGGAGGAGAGATTTGTGAAGTAGTATTATCATCCTCACCTGTGTGGGTATCTAAACAAATCTCCTCATCCTTTTCCTCTGCTTCAACCAGCTCCTCGCATTAGAGAAACTCTGATGTCTAAAATGGGCCTCCTAAGAAATATTATAAAATAATAGTGGAAATAATAAAATAAGATTAAATTACCTCATCAAGTTTTGGAGGGAAAAAAGAAAAAAAGAAAAAACTAATTTTCAATTTGTATTTTCAAATTCTCCCTATGATTTTACTCAAATTTTGAGTGGGAGCAATCGTTGGATGGAGAATTTAATTTTGCATCCAAGGAGTACCCATGTTGCATACTTTCGATGGATCCTACTACACGAAAAATGTGAAATAGTTCACATTTTTCATGTAGGTAGGGCTTGTCAAAAGTATGCAACATGGGTACTCTTTGGATGCAAAATTAAATTCCACATCCAACGAGTGCTCCAACTCGAAATTTGAGTAAAAATGTATTTACACTCCAAATGAGTCATCCCCCATGGTTTGAACATCATCAAATGGAATCGTATTGGTTCTTATAAAGTTGATTTTTGTTGTACATTTTTTGTTTTGAATCTTATTGGTTCTTATAAGGTTGATTTTTGTTGTACATTTTTTGTTATAAGACCTATTTTTAACGTCAAAATTTCTCTAATGTCAAACAAGTGAAGACTTAATTTCCCTCCACATTGTCTAACAATACTGCATACCAAGTTGTAAGCAATTATAGAAATAACCTTTTGTTGTTTTAGTACAACCACTAACAAGGACATAATGGGCTGGGAAATCTCGTCACTCATTAATAATGGTAATCATGATAGCTTTTATGGGAGTTGTCTACCGAGGCGGAGGAATTGCCCGGACGGTCAAAAGTGGCTGGAATCTGGGCAAAAAAATTTCAAAAAATCTTGTAAAGGCAGTTTTTGAATCGTGATTTTGATGGTGGAAATAGATTCAGCACCATCAAAAACCTCTAGGACACCTAAAATTTTGAAGTTTAACAACTATAACTTGGATTTGCAAAAATCCTTGCTGGATTTTCTCTAAATATACCCGGAATTTCCATAACTTTCCGGGCAACTCTTCCGCCTCGTTAGACTACAGCGCTTTTATGTGATCCTAGATGGCTATGTCATGGGCTTCACTGATAGTATCAAGGAAGTGATGAAACATTTGCAGAATAAGATCATCACAATCTAAATCAAGCATGATGACACATGATTTTACCTTTGCCATCAACTCTAGAGCCCTAGTCCTCTTATTGAAGGAAGGACCTCTTATGTCACTTAGCCCACAAAAACTTTCAATAATCACATGCAAGACCTCCCTTAGAAGCTCACTTAAACAATGTGCAACAAGTCTTACCTCCTTACCTTCATGTTTTAGCAACCTGTGTTCGCCCAAGTGAGTCACTGCTGGAACCATAGCTGCTTGCATTAACTGGGAAGGTGTCTGATTCACCTTTTGTAAGTATTCTACCCCCTCATCCAATTAGCTAAGGAGGGTGTCTTTTGATGGAGACCCTTGACCCAGTTTGTCTCCTGCAATAAAAGGCTACTGCAAAAACTCCATCTTCCCAATGTGCTGGTCAACATACTCTGCTTGTATTCTTATGATTGATGGACTCGAAAAATGCCCGAGAATTTGCGAACACTGAAATTGATTATTTCTCGGATGTGGCTTAGCCTCCACAGCGAGGGTTTGATTTGATCTCTGCAGTATGACGTGGAAAGGCGTTTCCAAAGAGCCAGAGATAAACCTTCAGCAATTTCGTCTTCAACATTGGCGATAATATCCCCTTAAATTATTTGCTAAGAATTTAGGCAGATTTTTTTGCTCGAAATTTACACATTGAAATTCATCAATGATCAAATAAAAACGTGGAAACCAAAAATGCAATGCTGTAGCTTTTGGCACTATCTTATTAAAGTGGAATTCTTTAGAGACTACTGAGATAGAACTTGGTGAAATGCTGGGCAATGATTTATTCGACCCTCTACCTTAAACAAATGCGACAGCACAGTTATGATAATTTCGGCCTCCAACTCTTACTATCTCTGCGTAGCTGTAGTTCAACCCTTTCTCCTCAGGTGATTTCGCTTGGAAATCTTGGCCACAATAACTAAGTCTTCTAGCTCGACCTGAGAGAAAACTAAGGTTTTTAGTGGGTCACTGCGTTGGTCTTCCAAGCAACTAGGCCTGCAATAGAATCATGCTAGGGTTTTCAGTAATAAAAAAGGTGGCACAGACTTCTCCTCATACCACGCAGGGTGACTTCACGAGCAACTCGACCTCTATGGCTACATGCAACAAGTCAACATTTACAGCTGCTGCAATTTCCACAAAATCTTAATCAATTAAATTGCATTTCACTGGTCCCGTAAGTGCTAGAACACGACCTCCACAACATTTCAAACTCGACCTTTCGTTTTGCTTCCCTTGTTTCGGAAATTTTGTCACCCACAGACTTGGGAAATTTCAACCTCAATCATCTGTTAAATTGGCCCTTAAGATGGTGTATTTGTGCCCTTGAAAATGAACTCGACTCCTGAGAATTGGGCTTGTGGTTAGCAATTTTGCTTTTGCTCGTTTTAATTGCACAAACGACTAATTCGCCCTCGGATAATTGTGGCCCTCTACACTTCAATTTCCTGACCCATAGATCCGCTTCAAATTGGGCAATTCGGCCCAATTTTAATAAATATGGTCCATACAGATGGATAAATTCGGTTTTCAGGATAAGTCGATATTGGCCCAACTACTTTGGTGAACTTGGCTCTGTTAAATAATAAGCACGACCCCTATAATCATCAATGGAATCGGCCCTGGCTCTTGGAATTAATTCGACGGCCTGCCAAAATAATACTGCAGCCCCTGTAAGACAAGGTTCCCAAATCAACCACCTCACTTGCTTGTGCTAGAGTTTCGACTTGCGCTGGGGCTTCTGGCTTCTTCTTTGCAGGTATCTCTTAAGGCTGTTCAATTCAACTAGGGTTTCAATCTGCATTAAAATTTCATGCTCTGGAAACGAATGATAGACCTTCAACTGCTAAATCCCTCGACTGACAGAAAACCATCTCTGATATCATTGTGATATTTCTTATATATTAAATTATAACTTTCCAGAAATATTTCGATGATACACTGTATAATTTTACCAAGAAAATACACTCCAGAGATTACCGAGAAAATTAACAAGAAAATTCACAGAGCTGGTGGAAAAAACTTTCCAGAAATATTTCGATGATACATTGTATAATTTTACCAAGAAAATACACCCCACAGATTACCGAGAAAATTAACAAGAAAATTCACAGAGCTCGTGGAAAATAAACTGCGAAATCCAACTATTATATTTATTTAATATTGAGAAGGAATTTATATCAAATTTAATAGGAAACCTGATACATAAACCAGAATAACTCGGTCTTTTCCAAAATCCTTCTCTTGTTGTACTCTTTTATCGACAATGTATGCTTCTTCAACCCTCAATAGTTATTCCAAAATTTCACTTTTTCCAGCTAAACACCACTTCACCACAGAAGTGGCTCTTTTTCTTGACTGGAATCTTACGCCACCTAAACTAGGACTGGAATCTTACACCACCTAAACTAATCGCACTAGCTAGGGTGTCTTCCAACACTAAAACTGGAACTATACAAAGGTTTTCTCCTCACTTAGTAAGGTATTAGAGCTCCCCAATCCAACTCATTTCTCCTCACTCAGTAAGCTACTAGAGCTCCCAAATCCAACTCACAATAATCTAAATCATGTTCTTAAATGATCTTGTGCCGTCTTTTTATCGTGATGACTATCAAAATACCATGGTTTTCTGAAAACAATAGTTTTTTATTAAATACCATGGGTTTTCTGAAAACAATGGTTTTTTTTTAATAAAGTGATTTTTTACGAAGTTTATTTTTATTTAATTTCTAGTAACGCAATAATCATTTTATTAATTTAATTACTCAATATCACCTTAAAAATGATATTAAATAATTAAATTGGTTAGCTGATCTTCTCTTTTCGGAAAAAACATTACACATGAAACAAAATAATGCACACATATTGATGGGGACACTCATATTATACAACTAACTAAAATATTTAGAAAGGCGGTTGGTTTTGTTTTCACTATGTTTAACTTTTCCGAGACAAGGAATTTCATCGCCAACTTTTACAACAAATATATTTCATTTTTTACAACAAATATATTTCATCTGTTATTGGGATTATTCATTGGAATCAACTAAAAGGATTCAAAAATCCTGCTCATTAGATATGACACATGACTAATTATTGATAGTTCTAGTGACATTGTTGACATTTTCCTTATCATTATGCGACAAAGAACGTGTGGACTTATTTGAAAAAATGAATGGAGCGCCCAAATAATTTCTTATGCTCACCTGCCCTGGTGTGTTATCCATGGATGCATGAAGCTTTATTTTATCCTAGTGGTTTTCTTAACCCACTAAAAATGAATTAAGGCATTGATGCGAAATGTTCATAGTATATTATATTCTCACAAGGACAATGGATAAAAAATTGTGATCAAGATTTGGAGAGTTATAAGATGTATGGATATCTAAATCTTCACAATATTAAGGGACATTTGCAAGTGAGAAGACAATTGAGGACATGGTGGAGGCTAAGGAAACATGCTAAACAACTATAAAGAGTTTGTGTAGAGGAACATATGTTATGAATCTAACATAATATTTATGAACAAAGAATATGCATATGTAAGAGAATTTTGATGTGATATAGATTGAGATGTAAGTATAACAATCAAGAGTAGGTAGGTTAATAGTACCTCTCATTATTCAAATTGATTATTTGCATCACTGTTTGATATCAATCTTTTGATTTTGATTTATAGGATTTGTATTTCAAAACTACATGTTCAATTTAGTTAATAACCATATAAAAACTTACAATAAATTTTTTTTTCTAAGCTTTATTTTTTTTCCTTGAGGAAAGAAATCGGCCTCCCTCTTAGCTCGAGGGTTAGAGTGAGGTTGCTGGTACCATGCCAGCCCACAAGTATACTCACTTAAGAGTTCACAAGGCACAAAGCCAATACAACAATATTCATAGGCATGAAACCATTACAACAATGCTCATCATGTCACTAGCGGGAATTTGAAATTGGGTGGGTAAAAGAACCATTATGCCCAACCACCTCAGAGAACCCCAACTTACTTTTTCTAAGATTTATACATATATATAGAAATATATAATCTATTCTATGCATATCATATTAAAAATTATAAATATGTATTATGAGAGTTTTAATAGAATTATAAATAACAATATTTTTATAGATAGATATGTGAAATATATATTTCTAATCTCTCGAGGTGCAAACCTTTCCTCAATTTTTGCATTCAAAAAGAGGTTTGCATCTTGAGATATTTGATCCTTCTTGGTGCTTGGTAGATCTAGATTTAAGATGGATTTATGCTAGTTATTTATACAATCATGTGGATGTAATTCCTTGTAGAAAGACGTAGATAAGATTTTACATTGAAATATGTGTGCAAGATTTTACTTGGAATCATGTGACAAAATTTTCCCTAAAAAGACATGGACATAAAAATCCATTTAAAAGGCTCTAGAAGGTCATGGGGCCGATTATGTGGATGAGAGAGATTTACATGCGATGTTTAGCTGTGTTGTATGCTTGACACAATGAGGTCTACAAATATTTTGCACATAGGTGATATTGGTGTGACATTCTACTATTGCGCTACCTTGGTATGGTGACTTGGCACGCCATCAATGGATACAGGCTAGTCATTGACATATCCTAGTTATTGGCACTAGTGTTTCTATATTGTTGTTGTAAATCTTGACCTTGGTTACATGCATTGAATTGACTTTGTCATTGAACAATCTTGCATTGAAATTAGACTTTGAGTTGGGGTTTGGATTGGCCACCCCTCCTTGGGAAATTGTCTCCATTGCATTAATCTCAATTACATTAGAATGCAAATGAGGAAAATTCTTGAGGATTTGGTGCAACATTTGCTTTTGCAATGTGTCATCTTGTATTGTTTTGTGTGTGTTTCAAACACTAATTTAGGATCTAGTCTTTCTTTGTTGTTTCATTGAATTGAAGATCTTCTTCAATTGATGGTTTAGGGTGTGCTATAGAATCACTTTGTTGAAAATAGGTGGTGACCCACATAAGGAAAATGCCATATGCATATGTATATAGCTATATGTATCATTCAAGTTTTAATAGAATTATAATGAACAATAAATCTATGTATAGAGATGTGTAATATATATTTCTAATATCTCAAGGTGCAAACCTTTCCTCAAGTTACTCAAAAATAGGTTTGCATCTTGATAGATTAGATCCCTTTTGGCTTGGTAGATTCAAAGTTAAGATGGATCTATGATAGTTATTAATACATCATGTGGATGTGATTCCATGTATAAGTACGTGGATAAGATTTTACATTGAAAGATGTGCAATAATTTACTTGGAATCATTTGACAAGATTTTGCCTAAAAATATGAGGACATAAAAATCTTTTTAGAAAACTCTTGAAGGTCCTTTATTAGCATGGGACCAATTATGTGACTAAGAGGGATTCACATGATATGTTGTGTTGTGTTGTGTGCTTGGCACAATGAGGGATGCACATGTTTTGCACATATGCGATATTGATGACACATTCTAGTGTTGAGTTGCCTCAATATGGTGACTTGACACATCATCAATGTATACAACCTTGTTGTCATTGACATTAAGGGTGCAACATTGTTGTTCTAAATCTTTTCCTTGGTTACATGCATTGAATTAACTTTGTCATTGTGCATACTTGCATTGAAATTAGAATTTGAGTTGGAGTTTGGATTAGCCACCCCACCTTGGGAAATGGTCTCCAATGCATTAGTCTCAATTACATTAGAATGCAAATGAGGAAAACTCTTGAGGATTTGGTGCAACATTTGATTGTGCAATGTATCATCTTGCCTTAACATGTTGAAACAAATGAATACGATTATTTTGTGTGTTCTTCAAACACTAATCTAGGATCTAGTCTTGCTTTATTGTTGCATTGAATTGAAGATCTTTGTCAATTAGTGGTTCAAGTTGTGTTATAAAATCATTGTATTGAAAATAAGTGGACACCCACATAAGGAAGAATGTCTAGTACACATGCATAATCAATGATATTAGTGACAATATAAGAGGGAATTCATGTGAGGGATTTTGAACTTCTCTGGGATATGCAATTAGATCGTTTTCCACTTTAAACTTGTGAGGGTAATGACGATTTCCATGACTAGCTTTGTATTTTAGTGTTGTTTGCTAATTTTTTGTAGGGTTTGTCATTGAATGGTCTAAGTTTTATAAATAAAGCTTGCGTCTTTACCATAATCCTTTTATGGTGTTCCAAATTAAGTGAAATCAATTGGAATAAACAATCCTTGTTTTTACAAGATTCACAATTGTTTCATTAAAAATATGATAAAATATTGAAAAAGATGAATGATGATTACAATGACCCTAATGATTACGTATAAATATACATTCATTGGTAATGAGGTGAAGGAGTGTGTGATCCTTGATGTTTCATTTAGTATTATTAGTATTAATATTATTAAACTTGTGGACATCTATTGAAATTATTTTTGAACAGGAACAATTGGTACATAAAGCAAAAGTAGCCATAACAGAGATCAAAGAAGAACTGAACCACAAACCTGGAGAGGCAACAAGGATCATCAAAGTGTTAAATTCAAAAACTAAAGATGAGCTTGAAGACATGGGGATTGAAGATAGGACAAATGCAGTCCTAGAAGTCAGAAAGGTGTTAATAAAAAGGAATTTGATGTTGCAACTAGAAAAAAAATTCCAAAACTTAGAAACTCAAATAAAAAAGTTCCATAGAAAGTTTTCTATCCTTCAGCAAAAAGGACTCCCATCCTTAAGAGATTCTCATGGTCAATTGATTCCATAGGAAAATTACCAGTACAAGTTACATGACATAGAAAAATATAACTTAAAGTTTTCTAAAGTAAAAGGAATTATTGGTGGAAAAGCTTTTCTTGAAGGTTTAGAAAATGATTTATTTATTTCACATGAGGTTTATCATCTTTTTATCACTAAGCCAACTTTTGAAAAATACACCGAGGTGGATGAAGCTTACAGGAGGGTAATCAAGTTTTCATGTCCATATGATGAGAAGTGGGATAAGTTCCTTGAACTTATTGAGTAAACTAAAAACAAATTTTCAGATGGCATTGCAGAAAAGACAAGATGCAGAATCAACATAGTTAGGTTTCTAGACAACAGTGACAAACAACATCCTCAAATAACGTGTTATTTACACATAATCAGTTCTAGAATTCCTATTTTGAGTTGTATAAATTGGAAATATCCAAATTATTTTGGATAAACCTTTATTTTTTGTAAAAGATTGTATTAATTTAGATATTTTTGAATTACACTCTATATATACATTGTAATTCGAAGTAAGAAGGGTTGACCCTTTAAGAGAGAAAAGAAGCATCAGTGTACTTAACTAAATAAGTCAGTTATTCTTCTAACAAATCATTAATTGATTCATTCCATATCTTTTAATAATATAATTTTAATATTTGAGCCTTTGAATAAAATTAATTATAAATATTATCTTAAATAGTAATATATTCTTTCTCCAAAGGGTTAATTGTTGAAAGGATTTAAGTTATAATAAACCTTTCCAATTAATAATTAAATACAATTCATTGATAGTATTAATAATAAAAAATAACTAACTTATAAATTATCTAAACTAATTCTCCATATCCCTATCCCTCGGTCGAGTCAAGTCAAATATAGCCGTTGTCCCTATCCTTTGGTCCAGTCTAGTCAAATATAGCCGTTTCTAGTCAAATATAGTTGTTGGATGATCTTCTCTCTCCCTATTTAACATGCAACCATGATCTGGTTCTTCAACTTGTCCTGACGATGAACCACACTTGTTGGTTCGAAACGCGTCGACAATTGATTAATAATGTGATTTACGCTGAAACCCCTATCATATACTTGTTATGGATCACAGAAGCCTCAATTCTACAATCATTGTACTTTTCTGGAAAATTTGGAAGATAATCAAAGGCTTATGACTTTAGTTTTAGCATCATTTTTGTTCATGTGATATTTTCCTGTATAATCATTTCTATTTTTCATCTTATGTTCAATGTTACATAGAAGTTAGGGCAAGGCTAAGTTGAGGATTGAATTCCATGAAAACCCACTACAAAGTTATAATCATTACTGAGAATATCTAATTGAACATGTTGTTTAAATTAGTACCTCTGCATCATTAAATTGTTGCCTTCTGCTATCTCTTGAAGATATATGTGTTGGCTGTAGAAATTTCTCTACACACTTCTACTATATTTGATAAATTAAGTATTCAAGATGAATGTTTAATTATCAAATATCTCCTTATTTCATATATCACAATCAATTGAAGAATTATGTGCTGTTAGGATTGAAGATCAACACTTTGAAAAATCTCTGAAGGTTTTAGATTGTATAAGTGCAAATAATTTGAATCATTGGTCATCCATTTAAATTAAATACCTCATTTAGATGCTTTGGCACAGTTCATGGCCCTAGAATTTTATTTAAAGAGACAACATCGTATTGGCGTCGTTTCTGGGGAACGGAGTTTGAAGTTCATTCCCCCCCGGGACAATGATAAGTTCTACCTCTTAATGGTGAATACGAGGTTAACAGGATAAAATTATTCACCTGGAAGCTTCATAAATTAAATTTGGCTTCACGTAGGCATACTAGATCTCACTCTGATCCTTAATTTTTCACTCCATTATCAGATCTTAGAGAGGCTTATGTGAGTTGCTTCCTTTAGATGTATAATTGAAGCTTCTACTTACACTTCTCTCCCACCTGAAACAATTTCACAACCAGAGAAATTGGAATCAATTCCTATCCCTATGGAATTATATGATTTACAACCTAAAGCCTTAGAACATCTTTCTAAAGGTAGATCTACAATCTGCCTTGTTAGTTCATCAACTTGAATCATTTAAGCTTCCTCTATCCCTTTCAAAATCTTTTGATGTAGAAGCATAAATTGAACTAAAGTTTCATGAGCATAAACCTAGAGATTTTATATCCTCTATTATACACACTTATCCTTCTACTTCTGACAAGCCTAAAGAGGAACTTAAAATCTATGCAAATCCTTTAGCTTTTGAATACCAAGAAAAGTTGTTCATGAAGTTCAAAAGTTAATCGTCCAGCGTCCGTTTCCAAAGAAACTTATAGTTTTAGGCCACTAATCTTTCTGTAAAAATTTATTTCCTAGACAACTGATTTTACCTAAATAACAAATGGCTGGATTTAGGCCAATTGTGACAACATGATATGCAACACTAGTACTACCACCAACAAATCAAATCCATGATTTTCTTGAAGGATATTTGAAACATCTGCCTAGATTTAATGGAGAAACAGGACCATCAATAAAAGATCATTTATCTGCATTTCTAGACTTTGTAGATAATATGAACATAGGACATGAAGATGTTTATATAATACTTTTTGTTCAATCATTAGAATGAAATGTCAGGATTTGGTTCAGATAGTTACGAGAAAATTCTATTAATACATGGACAAAATTGACTACTATCTTCATAAACCGATTGGGAAAAAAAAGATCCTGTTTATTATCTGACAGAATTTGAATACCTAAAAAGGAATCCTGGTGAACATGCTGGAGAAATTATTAAAAGGCTTAACAAGATTTACAATAAGATGCCACCAGATTGTAAACCTCTAGTCACTACAGCTAAAGTTATATTTTCTAAAGCATTTGATGATGATTTTGCTTTAATGTTGAGGGAAAGAAAATCTGAAACCTTAGCAGATATGCAAATAAATGGAATTGAAGTAGAATCTAACATAACAGGATCAAGTAAATTGAAGGAAAAGGAAGAAAAAGGAGAAAGGAAATTGAAAGCTAGAGAAGAAACTAGTTCATCATCAAAGAATAAGGAAGAGGAACACAAAATTGTTGAGATTACTTCATTATTAAGAAATTTGTCTAATAGAATCTAAAGGATGGAAACTCAACCAAGATTAGCACAAAAAAATGTAAATAGACCTCCAGGACAATACAGAAGACCTTTCCAACCATAAATCTTACAGAGAGAAAGACCAAATAATGACCAACAAATCCAACCTCCATTGATGATTGATGATTAGGACCCTGAAGAAGTAATACCAGTTGTGACCAATGATATCAATTATTTCATTGATCAACCATCTAAAAATGTTATTGTCCCTGTCAATCAAATTCATCCTCTTGTTCAAAATGAAGAATCTTCTGAAGTTTCCAAATACCAAGCTTTTTTCTGAATTCCTTATTACTGAGTTAAATAAAATATATGACTTACAACCCAGACAAGGCCCAAGTAAACCAACTAAAAAGGTTACCATTGATGTCCCACAAGATAAAGTTGTTGAAACTTCATCTGTTCAACCTCAAAGTCAGCCACAAGACCAATCAACTGTAGAAAAACTTGTGTCTCTTGTTTTTAATGTGGAAAAAGAATTAGAAAGGGTCAAAATTCCAATCCCTTTATCTGAACTTTCAATAAATCCAGGTTACAAACAACAAGTTTCTAAATGGATACAGTCTTCAAGTGTAGATGTTGAAGGATATGTGATTAGCCTATAAGATGAGAAACATTCCGTGGTTTTTGGTCATAGCCTAGATTAGAAGAATGAAAGTGTTCCACCTTTCTATGTCACTTTAAAAGTTCATGACTTTCTTTTGTACAACTATATGCTAGATTTCGGTACCTCTCATAATTTAATGCTTAAAATTATTATGGACTAGATTCAATTGCAATTCACTAGGCCCCATCATGATTTGTATACATTTGGTTCAAAGAAAGTGCCATGCTTGGGGTTAATCAAAGATCTGGTTGTCACCTTTGCCCAGATTCCTGTAAAGAGTATAGTAATGGTTATAGTAGTTACAGATATCCCTCCTAAATTTGGTATGTTTTTATCAAGATCATGTTGTGCTAAGCTTGGAGAAAGCTTACAAATGGATATGTATTACACTAGCATCCCTTTTTATGGAGGAGAACATCTAAGATTGTACAGATAAGTGAGGTAATTATAAATATTCTGTCTAATGCTAATTAAACAGTGAATCAATGTTATGAAACCAACTCACAAAAAGATAGAAAAGATAGATCAACGACTTCAAAATCAGCCTCTTTAAAGGGGGAAACCTCCTTTACATTACACAAATGAATAATTCTTGGATGACACAAATGACAATACCTACTTTTTATATATAGGAGTCTAAGTGGTCCCAATATCATCATAGCCTACATAAGAATAATATTGTAGGAGGCACAACAATAACAATAGTGGGCTTCTATGGGGCACATTAATAACAACATGGGGACTACATGGGCACAAAAATACCATAAGGGGGTTACACTAATAACAATAAGGGGCCACACTAGTAGTATAGGGACCTATCATGCCCCTCTACTTACGAAAGTGTTGTCCTCAACGCTTGAGTAGTTGTGGATGCTTCTGTATAAAATTATCGTCCTTCCATGTGGAATCTTTAGCAGGTAAGTTCTTCCACTTGAAGAGATACTATGAAATTGATTGATTTCGTAGCTGTCAGGTTCTTGTTTCCGTGACTGCTTCAGGTTCAAATATGACTTTTCCTTTCTCGTTAAGTTCTGACAATATCGTTTGAACTGGGACCTTGTCACCTATATCCTTCTTTAAGCCCAAAACATGGAAAACTGGGGGCACTTGAAAAGATGCAGGAAGCTCCAATTTGTATGCGATAGTACCAAACTTTTGCAACAATTTATAAGGACCATAGTACTTTGGTGATAATTTAGTATCCTTCTTAGCTTGCTTGAGGGACATTTGTTTATATGGTTGTAGTCGTAAAAATACCTAGTCGCCTATGTCAAAAATTCTTTCGCTGCGATGTTGATCTTCCTGTTGTTTCATTCGATTATGTGAGAAAGTGAGGTTATCCTTTTTCTTCTTGATATTTCCTTCTATATTAAGAGTTTGAGGAGTGGTAATTCTTGCCAATGCATTACAGGATATGGTCGGATTCATTTCTTCTTTCTCTGGGGTTGGTTCTTGGTGTATATCCTCTTCTTTTGGCATTTCTTGATCCTTTTCTTCCTCCTCTGCACAATCAATGTAAAATAATTTATTCTCAGCACACTTATGACCTTTAGTGTATTTCCTATCACAACTGTAACAAAGGTCATTTTATCCTTTTTCTTCCAATTGTTGTGGTGTCAACCTTGTAGGTTTTGGAAGGCTAGGAGAAACAACACTTCCATCTTTATAATTGTGAATGGTAGGATTTCTTGTTGCCATAATTTTGCTTTCAATTTTTCTTGCCAACCTAAATGCCTTCTCAAATGAATCAGGTTCCCAAAGACGGACCTCATGTTGAATGTTATCCTTTAAAGTCCCTATGAAGACATCAACCCTTTGCTTCTCTGGAATATCATTTACCCTTATATTCAATTTCTGGAAGTCCTCAATGTGCTCTACCATTGAACCCTTTTGTTTGAGATTTATCAATTGGCTAAAGAAGGTGTTGCTCTTTGTATCCTCATAATGCGCTATCATTTCCTCCGTGAAAATTGACTAGGTGACAAGTGGTTTATGAGAACAAAGCCCTTTATACCATACAAATTGATTCAGTTCTAAATATAAAGATGCAATATGTACCTTTCGTAACAGTTTCACATCATGTAGATCAACCTATTTCTCAATCTGTAGAATCCATGTTATGGGATCCTTGCCATCAAATTTCCTCATATCGATATTTGGAATATGGTGGGTCTTCAATCCAATGTTAGGTTCTATGAAATCATGGTTAACATTTATTTTTTTCTCATCATGAGTTTCCTCTACTACCTTTTTGTCATTAGGAGGCCTTTCTTTAACAATTTTATCCCACCTTCCTTCAAACCTTCCATGTATTTCTTCAAGTCTTCCATGCCTTTCTTCAAATCTGATTCCCTACCACCGATATTAGCTTCCATGGCACATATAAAACTATTTATCTTAGGTTCGATCGCATTCTTCAAAATCATCCATCCAATTTTTCTGTCTAGGTGTTTCTATTTTCTTGATTCAAGTCATTCTTTTTCTTTCTTTTAGCATCTCGATCTTGAATCTGTTGTATCTCTGAAATTTCGGATCTCCAAGGTCTAAAATTGTGACCTCTAGTAGCCCTCTGTGTTCTCTTTCCAATGCCACCAGTCTGATTGAAATTGGATTCTCCAAGAAAGAGTTATGCCCAATCTCCCAAGTTGACCTGATTATATATTTTTTTAGTAGAGCGAACTTGTACGAAGTACCACGTGTCACTGTTTCGACTTTCGAACCTGAAAAAAATACATAGAAAAGTACAGTCCGTTCTATTTCTGTAACTTCTTATAAAATTTAAATATGATGCTCAGAGAGAAAGTTATGACTATTTTCCCAAGGTCACCTGTTTGGGATGTAATTCGAGAGCCTACAAAAACCCTAAATATCTTGGACTATATCTCCGAAAATATAGTGAAACAAGATCTAAAATTCAGGCTTGGGCTTCACCAAGAGTTTGAATCAAATGGGTTTTAATTTTAGAGTCTGTAACTTCGTAGAAAAATAATTATAGCGGAAATTCCACGATGACTTGTTTGAGATGGAATTTTGGAGCTTGCAAAAAGCCTAACTTTCGCAGATCATTTCTCCGAAACTATAGCGAGACAAGATCTGAAATTCAGACCCGAGTTTCAACGAGATTTCGGCTCAAATGGGTGTTTTTCATAGCTTCTAAAATGTCTCAGAAAAAAGTTATAGCGCAAATTCCACGATGACCTGTTTGGAGCAACAAAACCCTAGAATCCAAAGCTTTGATACCAAAATTTTATGAAACCAGCTCACAAAAATATAGAAAAGATAGATCAGCGACTTCAAAATTAGCCTCTTTGAGGGGTAAACCTCCTTTACATTACACAAATGAATAATTCTTGGATGATACAAATGACAATACCTACTTTTAATATATAGGAAGTCTAAGTGGCCCCAATATAATCAGAGCCTACATAACAATAAAATTATAAGGGCACAACAATAACAATAATGGGATTCTATGGGGCACAATAATAACAACATGGGGACTACATGGGCACAAAAATACCATAAGGGGGTTGCACTAATAACAATAAGGGGCTACACTAGTAGTATAGGGACCTAACATGCCCCTTTCTTAAAAGAGTGTTGTCCTCAACGCTTGAGTAGTTCTAGATGATTTTGTATAAAATTCTTGCCCTTCCATGTGGAATATTTAGCAGGTAAGTTCTTCCACTTGTTGAGATACTCTGAAATTGATCGATTTTGTAGCTGCCAGGTTCTTGTTTCCGTGACTTCTTCAGGTTCTGAGTTTTCCTTCCTCGTTAAGTTCCGACAATATTGTTTGAACTGGGACCTTGTCACTTATAACCTTCTTTAAGCCTAAAACATGGAAAACTGGGGGCACTCGGGAAGATGCAGGAAGCTCCAATTTGTATGCCATAGTACCAATCTTTTGCAATAATTTATAAGGACCATAGTACTTTGGTGATAATTTATTATCCTTCTTAGCTTGCTTGAGGGACATTTGTTTGTATGGTTGTAGTCGTAAAAATACCCAGTCGCCTATGTCAAAACTTCTTTCATTGCGATGTTGATCTGCTTGTTGTTTCATTCGATTATGTGTGAAAGTGAGGTTATCCTTTTTCTTCTTGATATGTCCTTCTATCTTGAGAGTTTGAGGAGTGGTAATTACTACCAATGCATTACAAGATATGGTCGGATTCATTTCTTCTTTCTTTGGGGTTGGTTCTTGGTGTATATCCTCTTCTTTTGACGTTTCTTGATCCTTTTCTTCCTCCTCTTCACAATCAATGTAAAATAATTTCTTCTCAGCACACTTATGAACTTTAGTGTATTTTCTATCACAACTGTAACAAAGGTCATTTTATCCTTTTTCTTCCAATTGTTGTGGTGTCAACCTTGTAGGTTGTGGAAGGCTAGGAGAAACAACACTTCCATTTTATAATTGTGAATGGTAGGATTTCTTGTTGCCATAATTTTGCTTTCAATTTTTCTTGCCAACCTGAATGCCTTCTCCAATGAATCAGGTTCCCAAAGATGAACCTCATGTTGAATGTTATCCTTTACTATGAAGACATCAATCCTCTGCTTCTTTGGAATATCATTTACCCTTACATTCAATTTCTGAAAGTCCTCAATGTGCTCTATCGTTGAACCCTTTTGTTTGAGACTTATCAATTGGCTAAAGAAGGTGTTGCTCTTTGTATCCTCATAATGTGCTATCATTTCCTCCGTGAAAATTGACCAGGTGACAAGTGGTTTACAAGAACAAAGCCCTTTATACCATAAAAAATGATTCGGTTCTAAATATAAAGATGCAATACGTACCTTTTGTAACAGTTGCACATCTTGTAGATCAAAATATTTCTCCATCTGTAGTATCCATGTTATGGGATCCTTGCCATCAAACTTCCTCATATCGATATTTGGAATATGATGGGTCTTCAATCCAATGTTAGATTCTATGAAATCATGATTAACATTTATTTTTTTTCTCATCATGAGTTTCCTCTACTACCTTTTCGTCATTAGGAGGCCTTTCTTGTAACAACTTTGTCCCACCTTCCTTCAAACCTTCCATGTCTTTCTTCAAATCTTCCATGCCTTTTTTCAAATTTGATTCCCTACCACTGATATTAGCTTCCATGGCACATATGAAACTATTTATCTTAGGTTTGATCGCATTCTTCAAATCATCCATCCAATTTTTCTTACTAGGTGTTTCTATTTTCTTGATTCGAGTCATTCTTTTTCTTTCTTTTAGCATCTCGATCTTGAATCTGTTGTATCTCTGAAATTTCGGATCTCCAATGTCTACAATTATGACCTCCAGTATCCCTCTGTGTCTTCCTTCCAATGCCACCAATCTCATCGAAATTGGATTCTCCAAGAGATAGTTTTTCCCAACCTCCCAAGGTGACCTGATTATATATTTTTTCAGTAGAGCGAACTTGTATGAAGTACCACATGTCACTGTTTCGACCTTCAGACCAGATTTTTTTTTAGCAGAAAAGTACAATCTATCCTATTTCTGTAACTTCTTACGAAATTTAAATTTGATGCTCAGAGAGAAAGCTATGACGATTTTACGAAAGCCATCTGTTTGGGATGTAATTCGGGAGCCTGTAGAAACCGTAAATGTCTTAGACTATATCTCCGAAAATATAGTGAAACAAGTTTTGAAATTCGATTTTGAGCTTCACCAAGAGTTCGAATCAAATGGGTTTTAATTTCAGAGTCTATAACTTTGTAGAAAAATAATTATAGCGAAAATTCCACGATGACATGTTTGAGATGGAATTTTGGAGCTTGCAAAAACCCTAACTTCCTCAGATCATTTCTCCGAAACTATAGCGAGACAAGATCTGAAATTCAGACCTGAGGTTCAATGAGATTTCGGCTCAAATGGGTTTTTTTAGCTTCTGAAACGTCGTAGAAAAAAGTTATAGCACAAATTCCACGATAACCTGTTTGGAGCAGCGAAACCCTAGAATCCAAAGCTGATACCAAATGTTATGAAACCAGCTCACAAAAAGATAGAAAAGATAGGTCAACAACTTCAAAATCAGCCTCTTCGAGGGGAAACCTCCTTTACATTACACAAATGAATAATTCTTGGACGATACAAATGACAATACCTACTTTTTATATATAGGAGTCTAAGTGGTCCCAATATAATTAGAGCCTACATAACAATAATATTGTAGGGGCACAACAATAACAATAGTGAGCTTCTATGGGGCACACTAATAACAACATGGGGACTACACGGGCACAACAATACCATAAGGAGGTTACACTAATAACAATAAGGGGTACACTAGTAGTAAGGGGCTACACTAGTAGGATATGTGATTAGCCTACAGGATGAGAAACCTTCTGTGGTTTTTGGTCCTATCCTAGATTAGATGGATGAAAGTGTTCCACCTTTCTATGTCACTTTAAAAGTTCATGACTTTATTTTGTACAACTATATGCTACATTTCGGTGCCTCTCATAATTATTATGGACTAGATTTAGTTGCAAATCACTGGGCCCCATCATGATTTGTATACATTTGGTTCAAAGAAAGTGCCATGTTTGGGGTTAATCAAAGATCAGGTTGTCACCCTTGCCCAGATTCCTGTAAAGAGTATAGTAATGGTTATAGTAGTTACGGATATCCATCCTAAATTTTGTATGCTATTATCAAGATAATGTTGTGCTAAGCTTGGAGAAAGCTTACAAATGGATATGTCTTACACTACCATCCCTGTTTATGGAGGAGAACATCTATGATTGTATAGATAAGTGAGGTTTTAAAATATTGTGTCTAATGCTAAAGTAGTAAATCACCCTATATATGCAATTGATCAGGATTTAGGGTGTTTTATATTAGTTGTAAATGATGAGTGCAATGTACAAAACATAATTGAAGACACTGTAAGTGTTCCTCAGTATTCAGAGAATGATATTTGGAAAATGTACTTTGAAGGAGCTTTCTCCAGAGATGGGGCTGGAGCCAGGATTGTTTTGATTTCACCTGAAAATAAAAGTATTACTCATTCTTTTAAGTTATATTCTGAGGTCACTAACAATGTGGCAGAATATGAAGCTTTAATATTGGGATTAGATCTAGCCAAGAAAATGAAGGTGCAAAATTTGACATTATTTGGTGATTCATAATTGATAGTGAAATAGGTTAGAAATCTTTGTCAAACAAAACATCCTAGATTAAAAGCTTACAAAAATGAAGTATGGGACTGTGTGGAGAATTATTTTCAAGCTTTTAACATCTCAACCATACCAAGAGAAGGCAACATGCATTCAGATTCCTTGGCAGTTTTCGCAAGTACTTTCAAAATTACAAATTCCCTACAACTACAGTATCAAATTGAAATTAACTACAGACCTTCTATCCCTGATAACTTAAGACACTGAAAAGTTTTTGAGGATGATGAACTATTGAAGGATTTTTTGCAAACTATTGAGGAGTTTTCTTGCTCACATATTGAAGAAAAAATAGTGTAGTGGTAAAAGAAAGTATTATTGATTCAGATGCAAATTTGAAACAAAAAATAGTCGATCACGATATAATACAATTGTCTAATAATTACATTTCTAAAGGCCTAGTTCCTCTTGATAAATTGTTTGATCATATTGATGTTTCAAGATCGTCAATGTCAAACTCACAATAGGAAAATATACAAGACTGAAATATTAGTACTGCAAAAGAAGTAAGAAATATCAAAATCTTAGCAACTCTGCCATAGGATATCAAAGATAAATAAATCAAGTTGTTTAAAGAATACAAAGATGTATTTGCATGGTCATATGAAAATTTGAAAACTTATGATACAACTATTATTGAACACAAACTTCCTTTGAAACGAGGAGTTAAGCCATTTCATCAAAAACTGAGAAGAATCAATCCTATCTTGCTGCCAATTATTGAGAAAGAAGTAAAGAAATTGCTAGATGAAAAAATATTGTTCCCTTAAGATATTCTGAATGGATAGCTAATTTGGTTCCTGTTAGGAAAAAGAATGGAGAAATCAGACTGTGTGTTGACTTTAGAAATTTGAACAAGTTGTCATTGAAGGATAACTATCCACTACCAAAGATGGATCAATTGCTTCAGAGAGTAACATGTTCTGATAGGATTTCAATGTTAGATGGTTTTTCTGGATACAATCAGATATTGGTCAGTCAAGAAGATAGAGAAAATACAACTTTTACTACACCATGGGGTACTTTCATGTATGCTAAAATGCCTTTTGGTTTGACAAATGCAGGGGGAACATTTCAAAGAGCCATGGACTTGGCATTTGTGGGAGAAACAAATAAGTTCATGGTAATTTATCTTGATGATCTTACATTTTTTTCAGAATCAGATGCACAACACCTTAAACACTTAAGGAAAGTTTTTGAAAGATGCAGGAAATTTGGAATTTCCCTCAGTCCAAAAAAATCAGTATTTGCCATGAAGGAAGATAAATTGTGAAGACATATCATTTCAAAAGGAGGAGTCATAATTGATCCTAAAAGAGTCTCAACAATCCAATTAAACAACTTACCCAGAGCAAAGAAATATTTCAAGTTTTTTTTGGTAATTCATTTTTTTAAGAAGGTTCATACCTAATTATGTTGATATTGTCAAAGATATTACTAATATGCTTCAAAATCATGGGTAAATGTAATGCACAAATAAACTATTTTCTCAAATTAAGAAAGCAATT